>CM064345.1:15144505-15154926 GCA_032595735.1 Pelochelys cantorii
AGGGTCAGGAGAAGAAAGGGGAAGGCACCAAGGGAAGGGTGGAGGAGAGACAAATGCCAGGGGGCCAAGTGCAGACAATGAGGGAAAGGGCAGGAGGGGAGGTGTCAGTGGGAGGGGACAGGGTGATGCTGGGAGAGGGGAGGGGAAGGGCATTGGGGGCTAGAGCGGGGAGGGGGAGGTGCTGGGAGAAGGCTTGAAAGAAGGGGTGGGCATGAGGAAGGTGGGGATGGAGCAGGGCATGTGTGAGGGCACAGGGGCAGGAGGGGAACGGGGCAGAGGGTGGTGAGGGGGTGGGCATCCGGGAAAAAGAGGGCAAAGGGGGCAGGGGCAGTGAGGGAAGGGGGGCACCAGGAGGGTGCAGGTGCCAGGGGATTCTGGGGTGAAGCAGAAGGGCAGACACCTGCAGGGGAGGGACCAGCACCAGAGGAGAGAGGCAGGGCAGGTGTGTAGAGGGAGGTGTTAGGAGAGGGGATGAGGAGGGGTAGCTCACATGAGCAGAGTGGGGCTACTGGAGGAGTGGGCACGGGGGGAGAGAAGGGCTGGTGGAGGGGGGCAGGAGGGCTGAGGGCAGCAGTCAGAACAGCAGAGGAGGGTGAGGGGTTGGGGGGCAGCAGGCACCAGGGAGCTGATGGAGCAAGGGGAGCAGACAGGGCAGCAGAGGAGGGTGAGGAGTTGGGGGGCAGCAGGCACCAGGGAGCTGATGGAGCAAGGGGAGGAGACAGGGCAGCAGAGGAGGGTGAGGGGTTGGGGGGCAGCAGGCACCAGGGGGCTGGTGGAGCAAGGGGAGGAGACAGGGCAGCAGAGGAGGGTGAGGGGTTGGGGGGCAGCAGGCACCATGGGGCTGGTGGAGCAAGGGGAGGAGACAGGGCAGCAGAGGAGGGTGAGGGGTTGGGGGGCAGCAGGCACCAGGGGGCTGGTGGAGCAAGGGGAGGAGACAGGGCAGCAGAGGAGGGTGAGGGGTTGGGGGGCAGCAGGCACCAGGGGGCTGGTGGAGCAAGGGGAGGAGACAGGGCAGCAGAGGAGGGTGAGGGGTTGGGGGGCAGCAGGCACCAGGGGGCTGGTGGAGCAAGGGGAGGAGACAGGGCAGCAGAGGAGGGTGAGGGGTTGGGGGGCAGCAGGCACCAGGGGGCTGGTGGAGCAAGGGGAGGAGACAGGGCAGCAGAGGAGGGGGAGGGGTTGGGGGGCAGCAGGCACCAGGGGGCTGGTGGAGCAAGGGGAGGAGACAGGGCAGCAGAGGAGGGGGAGGGGTTGGGGGGCAGCAGGCACCAGGGGGCTGGTGGAGCAAGGGGAGGAGACGGGGCAGCAGAGGAGGGTGAGGGGTTGGGGGGCAGCAGGCACCAGGGGGCTGGTGGAGCAAGGGGAGGAGACGGGACAGCAGAGGAGGGTGAGGGGTTGGGGGGCAGCAGGCACCAGGGGGCTGGTGGAGCAAGGGGAGGAGACGGGACAGCAGAGGAGGGTGAGGGGTTGGGGGGCAGCAGGCACCAGGGGGCTGGTGGAGCAAGGGGAGGAGACGGGGCAGCAGAGGAGGGTGAGGGGTTGGGGGGCAGCAGGCACCAGGGGGCTGGTGGAGCAAGGGGAGGAGACGGGGCAGCAGAGGAGGGTGAGGGGTTGGGGGGCAGCAGGCACCAGGGGGCTGGTGGAGCAAGGGGAGGAGACAGGACAGCAGAGGAGGGTGAGGGGTTGGGGGGCAGCAGGCACCAGGGGGCTGGTGGAGCAAGGGGAGGAGACAGGACAGCAGAGGAGGGTGAGGGGTTGGGGGGCAGCAGGCACCAGGGGGCTGGTGGAGCAGGGGGAGGAGACAGGGCAGCAGAGGAGGGTGAGGGGTTGGGGGGCAGCAGGCACCAGGGGGCTGGTGGAGCAAGGGGAGGAGACAGGACAGCAGAGGAGGGTGAGGGGTTGGGGGGCAGCAGGCACCAGGGGGCTGGTGGAGCAGGGGGAGGAGACAGGGCAGCAGAGGAGGGTGAGGGGTTGGGGGGCAGCAGGCACCAGGGGGCTGATGGAGCAGGGGGAGGAGACAGGGCAGCAGAGGAGGGTGAGGGGTTGGGGGGCAGCAGGCACCAGGGGGCTGATGGAGCAGGGGGAGGAGACAGGGCAGCAGAGGGAAAAGGTCGAGGTTGATAAGATATTTATTAATCACTTGGGTGCCGCAGCGGCACAGCCAAACAAGCCCCGTGAACTCAGTCCTGGTGCACAACACACAATTCATTCTGCTCATGGGAGGAAACTCGGAGAGGGAACCCCCCCCCAGCCTCTCTGCCCCCAGTTAATGTCCCACACGTTGGGTTAACGCAATTGCAGGATAGTTGCATGAGGGGGGTTCAGTGGGGGCCAAACTAATCGCTGTTGGTAGGAGGATGGTGGGAAAAGTCCTTAGAGGGGGGTCACATGACACCTTTTACTTCTGGTCACGTGTCCATCTTGCTCCGAGCGTGTTCCCTCCAGAGGCGTGGCCAATGGGAGTCAGGGGGCGTGGCTAATGGGGGTCAGGGGGCGTGGCTAATGGGGGTCAGGGGCGTGGCTAATGGGGGTCAAAGAGTACATTTAAAAAAAATTCTTTGGGTGCACACCCTAATGAAATGTGCTGTGCACGCCTGTGGCCTGCAGCCTGCTTGGTGCCAGGGATGTTTGAGCGGCTTCCCCTGGCCCGTCCCTCTGGGGGACACCGAGTGGGGGGCGGGGCAGTAACGCCCCGGGGGCTGCTCCCTCGGCCGCGCCGGGTCTGGCACCAACTAGTCGGCCGGGAGGGGCCGTTCCAGCCTCCAATCCGCCCCCCGCCGGTCCCAGGAGTGCAGCCTCGAATCCGCCCTCTCGCCTGCGCCAGGCGGCACCGGGCCGTGGAGACGCCGTCACTTTGCTTCGGGGAACCAGCCACCCTGGGCGCTCTCTGTGCCCGGTGTCTGAGGGAACGTGTCTGGTGTCCCCTTCCCGCCCCTGGGCCCGAGCCGCCTGCCTGTGCGCCCCTCACCCCCCCCCCCCGATGCGCCCGCTCCTCCGTCGACGCCGACCCATCAGCCCTGCTGCGGAGAAGCCACACGCATGGAGCTCAAGGGATCGTCATTTAGAAATGATCTAGGCATGGGTTCCCAAACTGGGGGGCATGAAGAAATTCCAGGGGGGGCACGAGGCAACCCAGCCCCCCCCTCAGTAATTCCCCCCCCCCCAAGTTGTGCTGCTATTTTTGTTTTTTGTCCCTGGTCAGTTCCTTTTTTTTTTTGCTCAACAAGTTTGGCTGCTATTGGGGGTGGGGGGGCGTGAGGGTTTCTCAAAAATCAAAAAGGGGGGCATGATGCCGAAAAGTTTGGGAGCCGCTGATCTAGAGAAAGGGGTAACCAGGGAGGTGGCGAAATGCGCAGACGATCCCAGATGACTCAAGAGCGTGCAGAGCACACAGACTGCGAGGCGCTTCACGACGATCTCCCCAAACTAAGCGACTGGGCAACCAAATGGCAAATGAAATTGGATGTGGATAAACGCAAAGTGATGCCCATTGGGAAAAAATAATCCCAACTAGACGTACAACACGATGGGCGCTGATTTAGTTACAGCTGCTCGAGAGCGAGATCTTGGAGTTATTGCGGGCGCAGCGGCAGGCAAAAAAGCAAACCGAACGTTAGGCGCCGTTAGAAAGGGATGGAGAATAAGCCAGAGAAGATCTTATTGCCTCTCTATAAAACCATGGGATACCCACACCTTGAATCCGCCGTACAGATGTGATCGCCTCATCTCATAAGAGATCTCCTGGCCTCGCTGGAGTGGGGCGGTCGGGAGCCAGGGTCCTGCGTGGGCTCCCTCCTGGAGCGACAGGTGACATGCTTGGTGGCAGATGTGTGCACGAGACCGCCCCCTCTCCCCAGCCAGGTCAGAGGCAGGTAAGTGCCCCCCCCCGAACTGCCAGGAAATTACCTGAGGGGGGGGTAGATGCAGGGAGAATCCATCAGATCACAGCCCTCCCGGTGACCCTCAGTTCCACCCCACAGCCCCTGCCCCCCAGCCCTGCCGGTGCCCCTCACTCCTGCCCTTGCTGGAGACAGAGCCCAAAGCCTGGCTCCTTGCCCGGGGGCCAGGCACAGCTGTGTGTGACCTTACGCCGGAAGCTGCCGGGAGAAGTGGCCGGATGTCCAGGCCGGGCACCTGGATGAAACCTCAATAGACAATTCTGCACCCCACCGTGTGGCTTAATTCAGTCTTAGAACATAAGAACGGCCATTCTGGGTCAGACCAAAGGTCCATCCAGCCCAGTAGCCTGTCTGCCGACAGTGGCCAGCACCAGGTGCCCTGGAGGGGGTGGACCAAAGACAATGGTCAAGCGATTTGTCTTGTGCCATCCATCTCCAGCCTCTGACAGAGGCCAGGGACACCATTTCTATCCCCTGGCTAACAGCCTTTTATGGACCTAACCTCCATGAATTTATCTAGCTTCTCTTTCAACTCTGTTATAGTTCTAGCCTTCACAGCCTCTTCTGGCAAGGAGTTCCACAAGTCTTGCCCAAAACAATGTCCATTAAACTAATTGGGAGCCCTTTCCTCAGGCTACTGCCAAACAAATTCTTTAATAGAAGCTGTACCTTCATGGGGCCCCTTACAGCAATCCTGGAAGGTGTTACAAGGACCTTAAACTTCCAATTCTACGCAACATCCACATCCATTCAGCTGGGCTTACAGGCTGAAAGCTGATTAAAACATTCCAATTAACACAGCTTCTTCTCTTCTTTTTTTTTTGGACCAATGTTTTCACATATCCATCCTTTTTGTTTAGTAATTTAACCTTGTGCTTTATGTTTATTCCTTTAATTTTTTAATCAATAGATAAACCTTGTGTTTCATGCACAGTTTTTCTTTTAAATGGACCTTTACCACTTTTTCCTATTAGCAAGACTCAAATTCCTTGGCCTCTGCCCTTCTGAGATACTGGTTTCTGTAAATACAGGCAAAATGGATAATGTTTATTACAGCTTTCCTGCCTAATGCAGTATCATTTTTAACACAGTACACTAGCTAGCAGTAAGGCAGACAGACAGACATAAGAGAAACACAAACATAAAACAATCTTTGTTGCAACAATACATACATGATATTGCAGGGTGTTCAGCTGGTACCAGCTTGTCCTGATTTTCTGAAAGACCAAAAAAAAAAAAAGAACGTATGTCTACCTCTTTGAGGGTGGCTTACATACTTTTTTTTTTTTTTTAACAAATATCGTTTTTCTTTCCTTTCTTTCTTACAATTACTCCTATCATTACCTATGTTTTTGTTTTGTAGGCAGGCCAGGCTTCAATGGCTTCTGCCCCTTAAGGGTTTTAAGTGAATTACCGCATTGTGTAATCATCGAATTCAGGAGATGTACTTCAGTATTCCTCTTATACAGCAGACTAGGTCAGCAAGTTTCTGCTGTGTTAAGTTTATGCATAGAGGAGGTATCTGAGCCTTTAGCTCTCATCTTTGGAAAATCATGGAAGTCGGGAGAGATTCCAGAAGACTGGAAAAGGGCAAATCTAGTGCCCATCTATAAACGGGTCCATCACACCTCAGGCATTTGCAAAGTGTAAACAGCCAGTTCCCCCTCTCCTGCTTTCCTAGAGAACAACACAGAATCGGCGAAACTCAGGCAGGTGCCTGTATCTATAGAAAATATTACAGAAAACTAGCCAATTAGTACGTCATAAGACAGGATTTTCGGGTCTCTCCTCTACGTCCTATTCCCTTTCTATCTTGCTCTTCTCTCTGGAGCCTCCGGTCTCTCGCTCCATCTCTCTCTCTCTCTCTCTCCTCCTCCTACTGCCTCCACCCCCTCAGCTCCCCTCTGCCTCCTGCCTCTCTCTCCGTCTCTCTCTCTTCTCCTCCCCCTCCTGCCTCTCACTCTCTCTTGCTCTTTTCCTCCTCCTTCTGCCTCTCACTCTCTCTTTCTCTTCTCTTCCTCCTGCCTCTCACTCTTTCTTTCTCTTCTCCTCCTCCTGCTGCCTCTCACTCTTTCTCTCTCTCTCCTCCTCCTTCTGCCTCTCACTCTCTCTTTCTCTTCTCCTCCTCCTCCTGCCTCTCACTCTCTCTCTGTCTCTTCCATTCTCCTCTCTGTCTCCTCTGCTTTCCTCCTTTAGAATCTGGCACCCTTTCCTGACGTGAGAGACACATGCTTCCCTAGGCTCCGCCCGTGGGCTGCTTGCGTCATTGCCCCCGGCACCCTTCCATGACATCGGGGATGCATGCTCATCCAGGCCCTACCTCCTGGCCATGTACGTCACCGCCCTACCCCTTTCGCCTCCCACCATGGCGCTCGGCTGACTTCCGTGCCGTTTGGGCTCTGCGGTCCCCATGCAGCACGGGGGTCGGCGCCGCTTGAGTTAAGGCTATATTGCCCTCGCTGCCGTGGGGTGATCCTGCCCCGTCACATGGCGCTCAGTGCTCCGCTCCATCTTCTACGGATCAACAGTGCCACGACACCACTCAGAGGCAACAGAAAATGTTACAGTGTTACAGATGCAACAGCTCTGCTCAGAGACAACAGAAAATGTTACAGTGCTACAGAGGCAACAGCTCTGCTCAGAGACAACAGAAAACGTTACAGTGCTACAGAGGCAACAGCGCCGCTCAGAGGCAACAGAAAATGTTACAGCGTTACAGAGGCAACAGCACTGCTCAGAGACAACAGAAAATGTTACAGTGTTACAGAGGCAACAGCGCCACTCAGAGACAACAGAAAATGTTACAGTGTTACAGAGGCAACAGCACTGCTCAGAGACAACAGAAAATGTTACAGTGCTACAGAGGCAACAGCGCCACTCAGAGACAACAGAAAATGTTACAGTGTTACAGAGTCAACAGCTCTGCTCAGAGACAACAGAAAATGTTACAGTGCTACAGAGGCAACAGCTCTGCTCAGAGACAACAGAAAACGTTACAGTGCTACAGAGGCAACAGCTCTGCTCAGAGACAACAGAAAATGTTACAGTGTTACAGAGTCAACAGCTCTGCTCAGAGACAACAGAAAATGTTACAGTGCTACAGAGGCAACAGCTCTGCTCAGAGACAACAGAAAACGTTACAGTGCTACAGAGGCAACAGCTCTGCTCAGAGACAACAGAAAATGTTACAGTGCTACAGAGGCAACAGCGCTGCTCAGAGACAACAGAAAACGTTACAGCATTACAGAGGCAACAGCGCCGCTCAGAGGCAACAGAAAATGTTACAGTGTTACAGAGGCAACAGCACTGCTCAGAGACAACAGAAAATGTTACAGTGTTACAGAGGCAACAGCACTGCTCAGAGACAACAGAAAATGTTACAGTGCTACAGAGGCAACAGCTCTGCTCAGAGACAACAGAAAATGTTACAGTGCTACAGAGGCAACAGCGCTGCTCAGAGACAACAGAAAACGTTACAGCATTACAGAGGCAACAGCGCCGCTCAGAGGCAACAGAAAATGTTACAGTGTTACAGAGGCAACAGCACTGCTCAGAGACAACAGAAAATGTTACAGTGTTACAGAGGCAACAGCACTGCTCAGAGACAACAGAAAATGTTACAGTGCTACAGAGGCAACAGCTCTGCTCAGAGACAACAGAAAATGTTACAGTGCTACAGAGGCAACAGCTCTGCTCAGAGACAACAGAAAATGTTACAGTGCTACAGAGGCAACAGCGCTGCTCAGAGACAACAGAAAACGTTACAGCATTACAGAGGCAACAGCGCCGCTCAGAGGCAACAGAAAATGTTACAGCGTTACAGAGGCAACAGCACTGCTCAGAGACAACAGAAAACGTTACAGCATTACAGAGGCAACAGCTCTGCTCAGAGACAACAGAAAATGTAACAGCGTTACGTTAGGGAGGCACAGACATTGGGCTTTTATATATGATGATTCCCACTCACCTGCCAGCCTGCGAAGGGCAGATTGGGGCTGAGCAAAGTGCGTCTGGGGGGGGCA
The DNA here is from genome assembly GCA_032595735.1 of Pelochelys cantorii. NCBI lineage: Eukaryota > Metazoa > Chordata > Testudines > Trionychidae > Pelochelys > Pelochelys cantorii. The sequence goes on from CM064345.1 coordinate 15,152,424, forward strand.
CGTTCCCCCAGGTGACACCTTGCGCCCAACGTCTGGGGAGGCAGAGACAGAGCGTGTGGAAGCCAAAACCTCTGGGTCCCCCCCTTAAGCTGGGGTCCACTGCTGCGGAGACGGTTCCAGCCGAGGGGAGGCTGATGCCCTGAGCCTGGCTCTGAGAACGAGGCCCAGGTAGGTCCCTGTGAGGAGCTGTGAGTTCCCAGGCCGCCGTGTTGCTGCCAGCCAGTCTCCTAATGTTTCCATGGGGCACCAGTGTGGCCCCGCCTGAGCTGGGCCAGGACCCAGGCCGAAGGATTTTGTGTCCGTGGCGCCTCCCTCTGGAGCCAAGATGCAGTGGTGCTGCTCCGGGACTAGACGGCGGAGGCTGTGGCTGGCAGGAGAGGGCGGGGTTACAAGGCTGGTGAAGATCCACCTGAGACACGTGGATCCCCGTGGCCCTGGCTGGCGTTCCAACCCCGTCTGGCCCCGTGGGGGGTTCCACTCACCCCCTCTAAGCACCTGAAAGGCTCGGCCCCTGCAGGGCCTGAGGCACCCACAAAAGGACGGGATGGAGTGAGGCCGGCGCGTCCCCGTGGCCGTGGCATCCTCCTGGCCCTCGAGAAGGACCCGCCGGAGCCTTGGGTGCCCCCAGGAGTCAGGGAGGATGAAAGGCAGCAGGCACCCTGGGGTGCACTCGTCTGCCTCTCGAGCAGAGCCAGACACCCCCACCCCCACCCCACGGCAGGGGGAGCTCCTGCTCCTCCCCCCGCCCATGACAGCTGCCCCTTCCCTTCTCATGGTCATTTCTGTCTGGGGTGGGGGGCTGGGTCCCCCGGTCCTGGTGGGTTGCATACACACCGGACACTCCAGTGTTTGAGCTTTCTGTCTGGGGAACAAACTGAGACAACAGACATGTCGGGTACGTCCGAGATCGGGGGGATGTGGGTCGTGATGTCACGGCCAGCGTGGCCGGTGTCTGTGTTGAAACTCCCCAATAACCCCCGACGCACGTCCCTCCAGCCCCGCCCCATTTGGTCCCGGCGCGCAGGGGGGCCTGGGCAGCGCGACTTCCCTTTGCTCCTGGCGCCGACTTTAGGGTGCGGCTTGGTGTGTCTGGTGGGGTGGGAAGAGGGGCCCGGGCAGGGGGCCTTGGGGTGCCAGGAGGAGGGCGCGCCGGGAGACTCGGGGGGAGGGGGCAGGAGCACCCAGGTTGCAATAGGAGCCCCCCCCCCGGCTATGGCTGCCCTGGTGTACCCGGTGTTATCTGCTTAAACGAAGCACACGAGGGTTACAGCTACACTGGCATGATCTTACGCAAAAACTCTTTAGCACAAGAGTTCTTGTGTTAAAGTATTTGTGCAAGAGAGCGTCTACACTGGCATGTGCTTTTGTGGAAGAGCAGCCGTGCCAGTGTAGACGCTCTCTTGCGCAAGAAAGCTCCGCTGGCCATTTTAACCACAGGGGCTTCTTGCGCAAGAAACTCATGTTGCCTGTCTACACTGGCCTCTTGCACAAGAACAGTTGCACAAAAGGGCTTACTCCTGGGCGGGAGCATCGTAGTTCTTGCGCAAGAAGCCCTGATTTCACACATTAGAACGTCAGTGTTCTTGCGCAAGAACGCCCCGCCAGTGTAGTCAGGCAGCAAGTTTTGGTGCAAGAGCGGCCGCTTTGGCACAAGATCGCGCCAGTGTAGACACAGCTGAGATCTTTTATAGGGGAAAAGGCAGGATGCTGCATTTATTGAGAATACAACAGGTGCATGTGCTTGTCAATCACTCACACTCACACACACACACACACACACACACACACAGAGTCCTGCCAGACGATGTTATAGTTACCAGTCCAGAGTCTGTACCAATCCAGTGGCCAGTTAGATCGATCACAGCGGGGGAGCACGGCCTTGTCGGTCGATCGCTCCAATGCTCCTCCGGAGTCGGTGGCAAGACGAACCCAAAGTCCCATTGCGAGGCACCTGCTTTTCTCATCCTCTCCTCTCTGGATTTCACTGTCAGTCTGTGAGCGGCGACTGTTCTCGTCAGATGTTGCCATTCATCCCAAAACATCTCGACAGGCTCATCCTGCCCTGGATTGAATCCGTTGTTTTCAGGGGTGCCTGCCCTTCCCCTCTAGAGCCATCAATTCTGCCATTCCCTGACCGTGGGTACGCACTGATGGGTTCTCCGACGCCAGGACGTCTCTTCACGGTCTGTCTTACAGTTGCATTCTCCCCCTTCTCACTTGACCATCTGGCTCTAACGATGCCCTTCACGCCCTCTCTCATTCATACAAACAGTCTCTCACACAATCCTTCAAAGGCAAACAGCAGTGTTTTATTTTAAGCAAAATCAAAACAATTCACATCGAAGGCCCGGGCCTTCCATATTCCTAATCTCATTAATCCTGTCTCTTTACTTACTAAACTTTAGAACAAGGAAATATGGGTGATATCTACTTAACTAAAGGGTTTGACTTACTATAATATTAAATGGGATTATATGTGACCTTACATTACTACATGGCTAAA
>CM064345.1:15155026-15171078 GCA_032595735.1 Pelochelys cantorii
TTAGTTCAAAATAGCATATTTCGAAATAGCAGCCAGACATGATTATGCAAATCCCCACTTCATTGCAATTTCACTCAGCTGAATTTGCATTTCTCTCTCGAAACAGGAATGAAGTGTAGATGTACCCTCACATAGGGGAGATGCAGAGATCAGATTTTTCCTACCTCACTCAGCTTGTCTGGCTACTTTGCCCCATTTCCTGCCTCCTTGCCTGAGCTGACCCAATGGCTGAAAGGGACAGCAGCTGCTGATGGGTAGGAGGTGGGCAGAGAAGATGGGCAACAAGACCCTGGAAGCAAGAAGGACCAACGTCCAACTCTCTCTGTGCCACTTGGCCTTAGATCCTGGCCACCCAGCATTCACTCTGGTGAGGCCATAATATGTAAAGGGGGAATTTTGACTGATAGTCTCCTCTGAGCTGGAATCCCAGCTCCAACAGAGTTCACTGAACGGGGACAGCCCAGTAGGGACTGAAAACCACTGCTCCAGGTGAGGTTTGAACTCACAACCTCAGCATGTCTCCTACACGCACTGCCTTATAAGTACTGTGCACTGACCCATTGCACCAGTGGAGCAGATGTTTGAGAGTTTTCTCCAAAGTCCTTAAATTGAGAAAGTCAAGAAGCACAAAGTAGAATTGAGTGAGAGGGGCAAGAAGATCGATTCTCAAGGATTTGCACAAGCCAACATTTCCCTTGCAGGTCCCACTGAGATTTACACTCAGGTTGCAAGATTCAAAATCCTGAACCCCACTCCTTACACTACGGGACCATCACACTGCTACGTGCTTGAGGTTCTCAGCTGGTAGCTGATACGCTGCTCTCCTTGCTTTTTCCATTCAGCTGCTTCACCTCTCCAGACCCTGCCCCATCTGTATGTGATCTCAAGGGAACTATCTGGCTCCCTCTCCAGTAGAGGAAGGAGAAATGTTGCCTTGTGTTACACATGTTGGCACCGTACAGACCCCGGCCCTGGGTCCTCCTGTCCTGAGCTCCATGGGACAGGGAGAAGCTCCAGGAGATGGTTCCCCTGGGATCACGTCTCACACGGATACAAAGGCTGGGCAGAGCCAGACCCACCCTGCAGCCAGGATGCCAGTTCCTAGAAGCTCCCACCTAGAAAGGACTTGGCTGAGACGGTTACATAGAAGCTGGGGGTTTGGTAAGGGGGGGCTGCAGGGCTGAGGCAGAGCAAGGGCTTGCTGGCTCCTAGGTGGAGCAGCAGGGCGGACACCGTCCCTCCGGGAAGCATAGCTGGGCCGTCCACACAGGAGCCAAACAAGGGCTCAGCCTCAGGGTGCATCTGCACAGCAGCGATATTTCGAAATAACAAAGAATTATTTCAAGCCTTGATTTCAAGATAAAGTTGAGCTGAAAGGCAACTTATTCCACCCACCCTCATTGCACAAAGAGAGAGGGAAGCTGAATTCTTCCTTTAGCTTTGGCCCACTATGCTGTTTGGAGTTAATCTAAGCACTGGGCATTTGAGGAAGCTGAATTTAGCTTCAGCCCTGCAACATAGACCAGCCTTAGGGGACGAAGCTTCTTGCCAAAACCTGGGATTGAATAAGGGACCTTTAAATTTTCAGTCAAATCCTATTCCAGCTGAGCTACCACGGACCAGCCTTTTTGCTTCCGCGCCAGCCACTTCTCTCTCCAGGCGCTTTTCTCAGCAGCAGCGCACAGGAGAAAAGCTGTTGCCAATGGCAAGATGAGATTTGCCTGCCCCCCTCAGCCTGATTCACTAATCTGCCCCATTCCTGCCTCTCTTAGAGGACTGACCCAGGGGCCATCTCTACCAATGGCTGTAGGGTTCAGGTCCAGCTGCCTCTCCACTGCTCCACTCTTGCAACATGCTGATTAAGGAGGCAGTAACTCATAGGAAGAAGTCAGGGGCAGAGCTACTTAGCTGTGGCTATGATTAAACACAAGAGTAACACCAGGTTAGTAGACAGGTTCCTTCTACATGCTAGTACATGCCAAAGCCCAGGAGTGAACCAAGGACCTTTAGATCTTGAGGCTAATGCTCTCCCCACTGAGTTACTTTAGCTGCTGGATGTAGGCTTCTCTGACCTGTAATTCTCTGTCTAGGATGTCTGGCAGCCAGGCTGCACAAAATGGACGTTGTCGTGCCCTGCCCAGGAAAGCAAGACTGGCCTTTCCACACCGCCCCTCCCCCACAGCTCAGAGCCAAGGTTCCCTCTAAGCCAGCCCTGGGCAATATAGGTCAGTGGACTGGATCCAGCCCATGAAGCCACCCAACATGGCAGCAAGAAGCCTCAGGCAGATTCCCTGCTTGCCCTACTCCCACACACAGCTGAGAGAAGGGGCTGCTGGGCCCTTTGTTTTTCACAGCTAGAGAGGAAAAAGCTTTCTTCCTGCTCCAAACTTGTTTGTGGCCTATAGGAGCTGCCTGCTTGAAGCCCTTGCTAGTCCACCCAAGCTCTTATTCACCCAGGCATATGACCTGTACAGGGAAGGAGCTGCCTGAGAAACGTACTTGACCATTGGGAGTGTCTCCCAGTCAGAGCCTGCTCCTGGCACCCCAGCCCCTCCTTTCACCCACTGGCACTGCCTATGAGGGGCAAGGGCAAAAACTTGGCAGATTTCATGAATACAGCTGAGGTTAGTTCCCTTGACTGGGAAGCAAACCCAGGCTGTAGCAGTGAGAGTACTGAATCCTAGCCAGTAGACCATCAGGGAAACAAGGACCGAACATCTTTGCTCAGCTATACTAGCTCTTCTCAGGCCACTTTCTGTCCTCTTCAGGACGTGGGTCCATTCTCGGAGAAGGCGCGAGATGCCGGCGTATTTTGTAGCTTCAGGTTCTACCAGAAGATGCCTCCCAGCACTTTTCCCCTGACTGCGCTCTCAGGGCTGGAGATGTGGACCCGCCCCTGTGTATCATGGGGGATGCCGCCTGCCCTTTGCTCCCTGGACTGATGAAGCCCTACACAGGACAGCCCTAAAGCAAGGAACATTTCCCAGGCAGGCTCAGCATGGCCCGCATTGGTGTGGAGGCGCCTTTGGGCCACTTAAGGAGAGATTCCGCTGTCTGCTCCCCTGGTTGGACCTTGGTGAGTCGAACTCCACCCAAGTGTCCTCCAGAATAGTTGTGAGAACAAGTCGGAGACATTCCTGCCCCCTGCACAGCTGGCCTGGTCACTCCAACCCTGCTGGTTCAGCCCCCTGCCAGTCTCATTCCTACTCTTCCCTGCCGCCCCATCTTTTAAGTGGCATACCGGGCAACGTTCTCATGATGATCTAACGACCCTTCAATGACAGGAATGCCCAGCCTCTTGTTCTCAGTCACCCAGCTTGCCTCTTTCTAGTGCAAACTCCCTCTCCCAAAGGCAGAGCTGCAAGCAGCTCAAACTCTGTTGCATTTAAGAGCAGCCTCTGGAGTCAGATCCTGCAGCTTTAAGCAGAGCTCGAGTATGAAATCCAGGGACTTCAAACTCTTCCACTGCTTTGCCAGTCACAGTGGCCTCTGCAAGTGCTCCAGGCTTGTGGTTTCCTTCTTCCCAATGCTCCTCCCCAATCAGCCTTTTCCTGAACCAGCAGTTCCATGGGTGGCCAGGGGAGGACTCTTCTGTGTCTCAGAAGGACTTAGGAAAATGTGAGCAAAGGCTACAGCAAGGCACCACTGCGAGTTGCACCCAGGATCTCCTGTTCACAAGGCAGGTGCTTTAGCCAGCTAAGCCATGGTGCCCTCCCCAGACAGGGTTGCTCTGGTTTATGGTCCAGGACAACACCTTTGACTCAAAAAATGAGGCGTAACGTTAGTTTGAACCAAGGGCTTTGGTTCAAACTACCACGTCCCGGCGCGCACTTCCTGGTTCGAATCAGCTGTGATTCGGACTAGCGCGCCGGGTGAGATCTTGCTAATGAAGCGCGGGATATTTAAATCTCCGCTTCATTAGCGATTTTGGTCGCCTACATTTGCATCCGTAGTCCAAACTAGGGAGCAAATGTAGACGTACCCAAACAGCACTCCGAACTGAGCCCATTAAATAACAAAATATTTAATTTCCATCATAAAGTGTAACAGCTATTTCATTTCATGTAGCGATATGAATCATCATAGCTTGTTTGCTAAATTAAGAAGATGGGCAATTTTGTTTTATGCCTCAAAGGAACAGATCCGTATAAGATAACAAATGGCTACGGAATGTGTTGCCGTGTTAATGTTCTTTGTATTTGATTTCATACTAAATACATAAAGTCACATACCTTGTTAATTATCCCTTAGTTATTTCCGTATTTTTTCTTTTATAAAACTATATTTAGCTAAGCTGTTTGTGAGTGACTGGCGGGTACCACAGTAGCACACATCCGCACAAGCACAAACGACCTCACAAGCGGTGCACATTATGAAACTCACTCCGCCCATGGATGGAAAATCTCAGCGGGAACACGGCCCCCCACACATCTTCTCCCCTCCATTGGCAGTTGCAGTCCCTTTCAGCCACTGGAACACCCTGGGAAGAAAGGCAGGAATGGGGCCAAGTCACGTCATGCTGAGGGGGGCAGGCAAAACTCATCTTGCCTTGCAGGGCCACAGGCAACAGCATCTCTCTTGTATACCGCTGCGGAGAAAAACATGTCTGAGAGAAGTGTTGCCTTCAGAAAGCTTGCAGCACTTGCCAAAGTAGCTCAGTGGGGAGAGCGTTAGACTGAAGATCTAAAGGTCCCTGGTTCAATCCTGGGCTTTGGCAGAAACCTTTGTCACTATAGCTTAGTCTGTTTTGATATCTCTGGTAAGCCCACATCTGCAGTTGAAATTCAAAGGTTGTACCAAGAGGCCAGAAATGACATCATAAAGACAATGCTATTTGGGGGTTAGAAACTGGAGAGGGGATTTCATGCAGCTTTGGAGATTGTTGTGGAGCCCAGCATGGGTTGGAGGCTTGTGACTTGGCCTCCTGGAGGCTGGGGTATGAGGCTGGCTCTGCCTGCTGCCTCCCTTGTGTGACTGGCCCAAGGAGGAAGCAAGGCAGGAATGGGATAGAGGATGGAAGCCAAGCAGAGGGAGACAGACCGGAGACTCAGTGGGGGGAAGAGAGCCCCCCCCTTTGTTCTGCCAAAGCCAGTGGGGTGCAGCTGGCTGTGAGGAGGTAGAGTCCTGTGTCTGTCTCAGGGCATCCCAGGGATGCTCCTTGCACCTTGCATCCCAGGAGAAGAAGGGGGCTCTGGGTGGAAGGAAAACAAGCAAAGCTGGTCCCAGTGGGCATGAGCTGGGGCTCCAGTTTAGCCCAGCTGAGGAAGTGGGCCTCTGAATCCTGCAATCTGAGTTCCAATTTCAGTGGGACCTGCTGCTGTTGGGCTGCTCCCCCTCCCAGTGCTTTGTCTTCCTTCCCCTTAGGTTCATGGGAGACAATTTCTTACCTCATGCTGGGTGTCTGATGCTTTCTAAAGTGTGATTGCTGGCTCAGTGGGTGGCTGGGATGTGCTGGGACCCTGGACTTGCAGGATGCTGAGGTCATGTTTCTTGCTGCTGTCCCTGATGCCCTCTTGTTTGGTCCCAGCAGCTGCCAGGCTCTGCCTGTTGCCCCCGAGGTGCTCAAGGGAATGCGCATCAGGACAAGCTGACTGGCCAAGGAAGAGCAGGAGCCCTGTCCTAGGAGGGGAGGGGCCAGTGTGTGTGCGGGCGTCGCCCAGACAGGCAGCCCCAGGCTGGGAGGACAGAGCTGCCTGACGTCTCTAGCGCTCCTGAGGCCAAGGGGATCCCAGCACAGACACAAGAGCAGCAGCCTTGGCCAATGGTCCCAGATTTGCAGGGACCATCCCTGGCTCCCCGCTCAGACTGGCCAGGGGGGCACATTGGTGCTAACAACATGCTCAAGTGGCACCATGTTCCAGCCAGGCCCACAGGGAGCATTTCTTGTGACAGCACCTGATGCCCACGAGTGTGGCCCTTGCACCCACGGCCCCGCTTTTCCCTTGGCCCCATGGGTTTGACAGAAAAGAGACCCAGGGCCAGGCTGGAGCACCAGAGTGCCAAGGGGCAGCTCTGGCTCCATGCTGCAGAGTGCTGTGGTGTCCCGAGTGAGGGCAACCATAGCGCGCAGAGACAAAAATGCTTTGCTGTCCCTCATTGAGGTAGGCAAACAAGCAGGGAAACCTGGCTGTCCGGGGGGTCCCTTTAAGCACAGGCCTCAGATAGCCTCAGGCAGCAGCCACACAAAGTAACTCCTGACCTGATGCCCCGCCGGACCTGGTTCCAGTCAGCCTTAAATGCGATTCAGTGCCCACTCAGTGTGGCCGTACTATTTCGAAATAGCAAAATGCTATTTTGAAATGCATTTTGTATATAGACACGTTATTTAGAAATATATTATTTTGAAATAACTATTTTGAAATTAGATATTTTGAAATAACGCTGTGGTGGAGACGTACCCCTACACACAAAATGGCCTTCAAGCGGAATACGTGCTCTCCGCCGTGTGGCCACCTGCCGGGCCCCAAGGCAGTGGTGTCCTGCGAGCCAAAGGGGGCCTCTCCGGCTCTTCTCTCAGACGCCATGGCGGGTCCCTGGGTTTCTGTAGCGTAGCGGTTTTCACATTCACTTCACACACAAAAGGTCCCTTGTGTGGAAACAGGCCTCCTTTTGCCGTGGGGGCTGGAAAAAGCAGGCTTGCGCAAATGGGCAGCTGCTTGCTGCCTGGGCGTGCGCTCGTGCCCTCTCACTCACTGCTCTGGGCCTACGGCAGCCTTTTGTCCTGCCTTCTCTCTGGTGCTGCTGGGAGAAGGAAGCCGGCCCAGTGGGGTGGGCAGCACCCTCTGCCCTAGAGGCGCCCCACAGCACCGCCAGCCCCTCCCTTGCAAGCCAGGGCCAGTGGCGCAACGGATCATGTTCCTGACTGTAAAACTGGAGAGTGTAGGTTTCGCTCCTGCCTGGCTTGTGGAGGGTGGGAGTGCTCTTTTCTCCTCCTCCCACCCCCCCCCAAAGGCAGCTGGTGGGAAGGAAAAGCAAATTCCCCAGCCCAAAGGAAAGGGAGGCCACCACTCTCAGAGCTGGTCCCTGTTGGTTTTGTGCACCTCCCTTCCCATAACCAGGCCTCCTCACCTGAGGGAAAAAACTTTTCACCTGCTTCACCTCAATGTGATTTGAACAAACAGCCTTCTGATCTGGAATTAGACACACTGCCATTGCACCACAAGGCCAGCTGGTAAGTCTCGCAGCTCTTGCAACTGGGCAAGAGTCCCAGCCCAGCCTCTCTGTGACGGACCGGACCGGGTCTGGGCACAGCTGAGGGCGTCCGCTCAGGGCGCATTGCTCAGACTCAGGGCTCCTTACGGCCCCTGACTAAAGGTCCTTCCCAAACAGTCCACAAACCAGTCTCACCGAGCTCTTCAGCTGCCAATCTGGTCAGCTAGAAGCCTTACGAGCAAAACCGCTCTGACACTCCAGCTCTCCCTGTGCCCCAATCAGCCCCGGGCCTGCACACAGGTGAGGGGTTATAGAACCCAATCTCACCCTCCCCAAACAGGTTCTTCCAGTCCCAAGAAACCAGGCACAGGTCCCAATCAATTTACATTCTGGATCTTACTCACAAGATCACGCTGAGCCAAACCTTTAGAATCTAAATTCTAAGGCTAGGTCCACACTGCAGGCTTTTTGCACAAGAACTGTTTTGCGGAAGAGTTCTTGTGCAAAAGGTCTTCCCTGAGAGCACGTCCATACTGCCATGTGCTTTTGCGCAAGAGCATCCACGGCAGTGAGGAGCTCTCTTGAGCAAGAAAGCTCTGATGGCCATTTTAACCATAGGGGCTTCTTGTGCAAGAAATTCACGTTGCCTGTCTACAATGCCCTCTTGTGGAAGAGCTCTTGCGCAAGAGGGCTTATTCTTCATGGGGAGAGGAATAACTCTTCTGGAAGAAGCCCTGTTTTCAGACACTATACTGTAAATTTACTTGTGCAAGAACACGTGTGCGGTGTAGACAGCTGGCAAGTTTTTTCGCGAGACTGGCCGTTCTTGCACAAAAAGCCTGCAGTGTAGACATAGCCTAAAGGTTTATTACTAAAAGAAAGAAAAGAATGAGAGTAAGGTTGTTCAAGAATAATGCATTACATTCATCGACTCACCCAGTTCTCGATACAGGCTCTTAGCAGAGATGTTGTAAACTGCTATCTTAAAAGTCTCTGGTGCACATCCTATATTAAGATGGGTCCAAAGTTGTTTCTGGCTCATTGTTCCCCACAAGGCTGCATCTGGGATCAGGAGCTAAACTCAAGACAAGATGGAGGATGCCACATGGCACTTCTATACCTCTCCTGGCATCATCTCACATGGCCCCCTTTCTACAGATTTTCAGGGCAAACACCGCCCCCCCATGGGTGCAACAGCCATCTTTAAAATCCCACTCCTGAGAGCGTGCTGGTGGGGGCTTTGGGCTGGCTTGCGTGGGCTCCTTACGTATTTATTTTGGTGGTGGCGGGGAGAGAGGGCACGTTCCCACTGATTCCATCACAGGAGGCATTCCCCTCGCCCTGCCCCAGGGCCTCAGTGGGAAAGCAGGCCCGCCTGCTGGCCTGGGCCCCATGGAAGCAAGAGAGGGACGCCAGGGTGGCCTGTGACACTGACGTGGCTGCAAGCCACGGGCAGCAAAGAAATAGGAGCCACATTTGCTTGTGTTAGGGTGGCTGAGTGGTCTAAAGCGCTGTGTTAAGGTCACAGTCTCCTGTGGAGGTGTGGGTTCAAATCCCATTCCTGACAGTCTGGTTGAAGCTCTAGAGGTTCCTCCTGGAATGGTGTGTTTTTTGCCATTGCCAGGGGGCTCTAGTTGCAGTGTGCCTGGGCACTGCCTCATCAGCAAAGGCAGGGAGCAGGGTGGCTGAGTGGTCCAAAGTGATGTGTTCAGTTTGCAGCTTCTTCCAGAGGCATGGGTTCAAATTCCAGCCCTGGCAGGGCCCCAATCAACCTCTAATTCCTTCTCTTTCAATTGCCAATGGGTGGCAGAGCAGGGAATAACTGGTAAAACACTCCTGTCTTGAGGGCCTTTCAGTACCTGGTGTGATGGTCAGGTGGCTTCAGCCACAGCAGTGGCTTCCCTTGCAGAAACAAGCTCCCAGAGGACCACCCCCTCTGACAGGGTGCAGTCACAGATGATGCCTTGGGGAGTGTTGACATGGCCACTGCCCCTTGCATGTCTTCTCCCTGCCTGGGCCAGCTCTGCTGGTCTCCCCAAGCTGAGGTCCCTACCCCACCAAAAGAAGAAGCAGGACAGACACTGAACCTCTTCAGGCCCAAGGGGAGGGCAGTTTAAGGCCCCACCTCCTGAGAGAGCTCTTCCCAGATGGGATCAGACCCCCAGGATTTGGATAAGCCCCCTTTAAAAATAAAAGGGGGAATATGCACACTAGTTGCCCCCCAGGTAATGATGACACTGGGCTTGATAGAAAATAAAAAAATGACTTTAAGTTGAAGCAGTAGGACTTAAGTGGTAATAAGTGAAAACAGGCAGAGCAAAAGAGGTTACAAATCAAAAGAAACACAATGCTTGGCTAATGATGCACTGAAACCTCAGTACAACCTCCTCAAACTCACCCTAAAATCTCTTTTCCAGCTGCCACTGTAAGCCAGGGCTCTCTTCCTCACCCTGGGGTCCCTGGACTCTTCCTTCAGGGGCAGCCCAGCCAAAAGACCTAGGCCTCTGCTTTCCTATTCCTTTTGTTAAGGTGTTGAGGCCTCTCCCTGCCAACCGCTGCTCAGACTTAAGGACAAAAGATTGTCTAACAGTGGCTCATCTAGAAGGTACAGGTAACACCCAATTTTTCACGCACAAGTGATCCATACAACAGAGTAAGATAGGCCCAGACCCTACCGGCCACATGCAAGGGGTTGCCTCTTCTGTGAAAGATACTCAGGCAGCTAAAGTGACTCTGGGGGTACTTGAACCCATAATCTTTGAACAACTGGCCTGGCTCACACAGAGGACCACAGCTTAAAAGTCTAATACACTTTCCATCATGCCCCAGAGCCCCACAAGTTATGGAGCCCGATGTCTCTTCTCTCTGCTTTGCAACACGGTGGTTTCTGGGGTAAAGAAAGGGGAACCAGGTCTGTCTTTTGGGGAGAGTGAGTAGGAAGAGGGAGGGGGCACTGGAGGGGCTTAGTCCCCTGGCTGGCTCTGCCAGTAAAAAGAAAGAACAGCCATTCTTGTGCAAAAAGCCTGCAGCATAGACATGCTGTGTGAAAAGCCTCACAACAACAAGCCCCACACCAGCAGCTCCCACTGAGGTTTGACCTCAAATTGTAGGAGTCAAAGTCCAGCATACTACCCCTTACACCAGAAGCTACATGTGGGCGCCTGGGATACTCAACTTTCCGGCTGGCCTCTGCACTCCTGGCTTCCCTCCTGCTGCTTCATCTCTCTGGCTATGACTACACAGCACATTTATTTTGGAATAAGCTGTTCCTGAATAGTTATTTCAAAATAGTTTATTTCAAAATAGCACCGCTACACTGCAGGGAAACCTCAGAATAGTCGGAGGCAGGCTCCCCAGTGTAGATGAGCTATCTTGATTTAGAGTCCCAGGCAGGGCTGGACTAATGGGTGGGCAAGCCGGGCAGCTGCCCAGGGCACCAACCGATGGGGGGGGGGCGCCTGATGGAAGCTGTAAGGGGCGTGCGGCTTAGTTAAACACCATTTTGTCTGGCAAGAAACTGCTGACCAAAAGTTGTGGTTCTGCAATGGGCATTCTATGATTCTTGTCCTCCCTTTCCTATTGTTTGTTTGGAAAAGGGGAAAAGAGAAGTGGAAGAAGGAGGAAAAGGGAAAGGAAGACCAAGAAAAAAGAGGAAAGACCTGGAAGAAGAATTCACCTCCAAAACAGGGGAGTACCAGAGCTTCTAGGACACTGCTGTTCACACCCCTTGGTACTGAAGCAAACTACTCAAGCCCTGAGGCCCCTGGCTTAGAGCAGAAGATGCCTGTTGCATCAGAAGGGACACCTGAAGAGCTTGTGTTTCTACCTGGCTTTGAACCAACAATCTGCTACATGCAAAACACAATGACCACTACACCACAGAGGCTTTTCTTGCGTGGGCTTGCACTTGAGCAAATATTCTGTTACTAACCCTTTGGCCAACTCAGATTGCTGTGGGGTTTAGGAATTCTCTCTTGTTAATTCTGTGCCCTCAGGAAGGGACAAGACCAAAGGAGGCTGGGCCCCTACCTGGGGACTCCAACCCAACCCCTGAGAGCCAGGGGTTTATAAACCAGATGATCGATGTTTGCTGCACTTCTCCCTCCCCCCAACTGTGCCAAACCTCAAGACCAGCTCTACAGCCCCATTGGACAGAGGAGATGCGTATGTTAGAGCCTCTGCCCACTGAGCTTTAGCTTAGCTCTCTGTGTCCAGAGAGCCAGACATTGCCAGGGCTGGAAGGAAATGGGGAATGGCTGAACTTTCAGAATCAAAGGTATTGTCTGGGACCATAGAGTAGAACAGTTGCAACAGGCTGCTGAAGGAGGGTCCCGTGGCTTAGTTGGCTAACGCGCCTTCTTTCTAAACAAAAGATCTGGGGTTAAACTCCCACAGGTGCCTTTTGGTAGCCTTTGCTCACATTTTCCAATGTGCTTCTGGGACACAGAAGAGGCCTCCCCTGGCCACCCATGGAACTGCTGGTTCAGGAAAAGGCTGATTGGAGAGGCAAGTGGGAAAGAAGGAAACCACAAGTGAGAAGCACCTGATGCCCACGTACCCTCACCCTCCATGGCTGCAGGAGCTGCAGAGGTTGCACCCTCAGGCTCTCTAGGTGCTGACACCCCCAGGGAATCACAAGGGCATGTGGCGCTGGCTCTCCTGTCCCAGCAATTGCAGTCAGAGCCCTGCCTTGCCAGTGCCAGTCACAGAATCCTCTGCACCTGCTCCAGGCTTGTGGTTTCCTTCTTTCCAGCACTCCTCTTCAATCAGCCTTTTCCTGAACCAGCAGTTCTATGGGTGGCCAGGGGAGGCCTCTTCTGTGTCCCAGAAGGACATAGGAAAATGTTAGCAAGGGCTCTGAAAAAGCACAACTGGGAGTTGAAACCACAACTTCCTCTTTATGACAGAGGTGCTTTAGCCAACTAAGCAATGGTGCTTGCTCCCACTGCCTCACTAGTACAATGAGGTTTATCGGTTATTTCTGTCAAAATAACCACATCTTAACAGCGTCTCTTATTTAGACATAGCGCTATTTTGAAATAGTGCCATAACGTGAATATGCAAATGAAGTACGGGATATTTAAATTCCAGCTTCATTTACTATTTTGAATGTCTTCATTTGCATCCCTCTCTCGAAAGAGGGCGCAAGTGTAGACATACCCAAACTGCCTTGTGGGCACCAAGGGGAGCAACAAGAAGAGAAGACCCTGTGTTTCTGCCTGGTTGCGAACCAGGAACTTTTCATGTGTTAGGCTAAGCCATGGTGTCCACCCACAAAATTGCCATCGGGGCTTTTTTGCGCAAAATGGTTCTCAGTTGTCTACACGGGCCCTCTTGCACAAAAGCATTTGCACGAGAGGGCTTTTTCCCCAACGGGAGAGTCATTGTATTTGCGCAAGAACACTGACGATCATACATTAGATCGTCAGAGTTCTTGCGCAAATTCAAGTGGCCAGTGTAGACAGCTGGCAAGTTTTTCTGCAAAAGCAGCGCTTTTGTGGAAAAACTTGCCAGTCTGGACGCAGCCGAGGCATCTCTTACAGACACCTCCCCAGGCAGAAGGGGTGGGTGAGCCTTTTTAACCAATTAACAGAATCATCCGAAACGCAGCTGGTTTCACACACACTCAGCCTCACCCACAGCTGGGAGGCAGTTTGCAGTGAGCTGAAAAGAAACAGAAGAGGGGAAACTGCTGCCTGGCAGAACCAAGTCTTGGGATTCTTCTGTGTCCAGCTGTGCTAAGCAGCTGGCAGCCAAGCTCCCAAGTGCTTGTCTATTCCTGCCCTCCCCAGGCAGGGGAATCCCTTCCTCTGGGTGTTACAGGCTGGACTTTGCCTGCCTTACTTTTACCCAGGGAACTGTTCCATGTGAGGCAAACATGACACCTGCTGCACTGCAGAAACCAGCCCATTCCATTTTTGGAAGAGGGAAGGAGCCCCTGGAAGCACCTAGCTGGCTCTGCCTGTGGAAAAGAGAAAGGAACAAACATCTATGACTGGAGAATGTGGGTATCGATCCCACTACCTCTCGCATGCTAAGCGAGCGCTCTACCACTTGAGCTAATTCCCCTGCTTGTGAATAGTTTTCCTGCCCCACCCACCTTGTTCCAGAACCCACAACATCCGTTCTGCTCAACCCTCATATAAAACTCAGCAAATATCCAGAGAAGTTGCGGTTCCCTTTTAAAAGACTCTGCACAGCTCAGTTCCAATCAGCCGATCTTCCCTAGAGCCCGGAACATTGACTGCGGCAGCATCGCTCTTATGCCTAGTGTAGACACGGCCTTAGAGTGTGACTAAACCAGCCCCAGCAGGGCCGGCTTTAGGAAGTGCGGGGCCCAATTTGAACCGTTTTGGCGGCCCCGCCCCCCCAGGATTTTTTGTTGAGCCACCCACACAACAAACCACAACCACACACAGATATCACATCAGAAGTAGATCTGACCAAAATGTGTATCAATATAGTTGAACATTTTCCAAAAAAAAATGCCATCCATAATTATGCAAAATTTTACACAAAAAAATAAATCAGTTGCCTTAAGTGTAGGTCAAATATTTTCAATTGCAAACTATCCAATTTTTTCAATAAAGTTTAAAGTTTGATTTTTAAAAAGTTACCAGAGAGCGTTGCAGTTTTCTGTTACATTGATTTACTTTTTAAATAGCAAAAATGGAGTCTTTGTTAAGAAAGTGTCAGTTCTGTGGTCAAATTCCAGTCCTTAGTGATTTCAGCACCAATGATTTCACTAGGTAATATGGTACCTCACCACCATTGCCTCCTTTGCACTGCCCTTCAACACATATTGCCTGCATGTTGAGTCCAAGATCAGTGTACACAAGATTTTATCAATGATTTTTGCTCAAGCGATCACTGAGACAAGACAAGGACTCTCAATTGATTCTAGTCAGCTCTGCCTTTAAACACTGGATGTAAAGTGTCAGATATAATTGAGGACTCCCAAATAGACTCTACACCACCAGAAATAAAACCTGTTTCCCTCTTCTGTGACTTTCAGTTAGATGTGACTCACTCTCCTCTGCTTAGTGTTCAAGTTATGGTAGACCCTAAGCCAGGTCATATTAAGTTCAGGTCTTTTACCTTTTAATCATACAATATGGATAACAACATTTCATTCTCCCAGCTCCAAGTCTTAAATGAATTTCAACCCAAAAGAGCCAAAATTGATCACCTTGACATGGCAAGTGTGTCTGCTGATCTCTGTGGCAAGGTAGGTTGTCTATATGAATAAGGCCTGCTCGTGAAGCCTTTTCCTACAGTTGATTAACAGATGGCAGTAGATAGCTCATTCAGACCGCTGGCTGATAATAGTTAGTCACCCTGACCGGTCATTAACCACAGTCATGGACTCACCCTACTCTCCATTGTCTCTATGATTCTCTGATGACCTGCGACAAAAAAGGAGGGTGGAAAGGGAAACTGAAGGGAGAGACCTCTCTAAATTCACCAATCAAAGAGCAGTATTGCCAATCCAAAAATCACAAGGAACACCTACACAAAGTTATGAGACTGGTCTACAAATCATAAGATTTTTTAAAAATAAAACATGTTGGATTTGTATTGGCCTTTTGTTTCTTGAGTATTTAGGGTTCATGTTTTAAAGCTTTCCTCCTTAGCTGTAAGGCCCAGAAGTATAGAGAACTTTTTTTAAATGAAAGCTGAGATTCCTACGTAATCAGTTGACCCCAGGCCTTTAGAAAAACACCAAATGTTTTGAGACTCATGGTAAAACAATGGAGGAATTCTTGTGAGCCCATGCTTTGCCCACAGTATAAATAAATAAAAGATAATAATATCTTCTCCACTAAACATCCTAATGAGATACTGCAAATGGTAAACTGAATTCAACAGCTCCTGATTTGAACAAGTATCAACCTAGTTTTTCATATTTGAGATGGGTTACCAGGGATCATACATGACAATATGAAATCTTTCCACTCTCAAGTCAGCATATTCACAAAGCACCTATAATTTTGATCCGTGCATTTATCGGATAGTGAAAGAGAAAGGAGGGGAATCAGTGTAGATAAATGTTCAAATTAAAAAAAAAAAAAAAGCCTGAAGGAATTAGGACTGGGCTCCTACATCTCACGTTCAGAACTGATTAGGACACTTACGACCAGATTTTCAAAGGTGTGTAAAGATCAGATAGATATCTTTGAAGATCCGAGTTGGCAACTGTCTCTTTAGGAGCTTAATTACCTTTGAAAATCTGAGCTTAGATTTCCAAGTCCAATTTTCAAAAATGACTTTAGTCACTCAAGTGCTTTTGAAAATTTTAACTGGGGGCCTAAAGAGACAAAAGGCAGGAGATATGGTATTCCTTTTAAAAACGTGTGACATCTATTTTTAACTCAATTTTATATTATTCTTCTCCCAGGGGCAACTGACCCCTCCGGCCCCCTCACTACGCCACTGCCCCCCCCCCCCTGCAGATCTATCATCTTATGCATGTGCAGGATCTGTGAGTTAGTGTCTGTGGCGCCTGCTTCTGGGTGGTGTCTCAATGCTGCCACATTCACCTCCAAAGAGGGGGCTTCCCAAAGCAGGCCCTTGCTGCTGACCCCCAAGGCATCCACAGGTCCAGTCTCCTTTCAATGGGCCCGCTTCCCAGGGCTCGTTGATCTTGGATCTGGCTTCCATCCCCTCTCCGACCCCCATCAGAACTACTGTGCCCTCCTGGCTTAGGAAAAGAATAAACAGGAGGATTGGAAATTAACCCGCCCAGTCTCACGTCCCCTAGGCAGGGAATGAGCCATCTACATTAGGCCCCAGCTGGAGTATCATGTCCAGTTCTAGGTGCCACATTTCAGGAAACTGGAGAAACTGGAGAAAGTCCAGAGAAGATCGACACAAATGTGAAAGGTCTAGAGAACATGAGA
>CM064345.1:15171178-15187596 GCA_032595735.1 Pelochelys cantorii
TGCTGCACTTTGGGAGTCAAAGGTGTTGTCTGGGACAATAGAGTAGAGTAGTTTCACTTCACATTCTCAGGACGGCACCATGGCTCAGCTGGCTGAAGTACATGCCTTGCAAACAGCACATCTTGGGTTCAACTCCCACTGGCAGCTTTTGCTCACATTTTCCCAGATCCTTCTGGGACACAGAAGAGGCCTCCCCTGGCCACCCATGGAACTGCTGGTTCAGGAAAAGGCTGATTGGGGAGGAGTGTTGGAAAGAAGGAAACCACAAGTGAGAAGAACCTGATGCCCACGTACCCTCGCTCTCCATGACTGCAGGAGCTGGAGAGGTTGCACCCTCAGGCTCTCTGAGCACGGATACCCCCAGGGAATCACAAGGGCATGTGGTGCTGGCTCTCCTGTCCCAGAAATTGCAGTCAGAGCCCTGCCTTGCCAGTGCCAGTCACAGAAGCCTCTGCACCTGCTCCAGGCATGTGGTTTCCTTCTTCCCAACACTCCTCCCCGATCAGTCTTTTCCTGAACCAGCAGTTCCATGGGTGGCCAGGGGAGGCCTCTCCTGTGTCCCAGAAGCTGCCAGGCTCTGACTCCTGGCCCCTTGGTGCCCCTGTCTAAATTCTCTTTTAAATTGGTCTTTATGGTCCTGCTCAGGGTGTTTTTCTCCTCAGCAGCGCACAAGAGAGAAGCTGTTGCTACTGGCCCTGCAAGGCAAGACGAGCTTTGCCTGCCCCCTCAGCCTGACTCGCTACTTGGCCCCATTCCTGCCTCCCTTCCTGGGCTGACCCAGTGACCGAAAGGGGCTGTGGCTGCTGCTGACAGGGAAGAAGCTGGGAGGCAAGGTGCTGGCAGCAAGAGATTCGTTTTGTTTGAGCTGCTCCCTAAGAAAAGCGGTGAGAGGGAGCCCTTGCCTGTGGAACCCACTCGTGCCTGTTGTTCAGGGTTAAATAATATCTCCCCCAGGAGGTTGCCTGTTCCCTTCCCACCTTGCATTGGCTGGGAATCAAATCAAGCAAGGGGCAGCAAACGCCAGGCACCGTCATGGTCTGGGCCACAGATAAAGACCCTGTTGGAGCTGTGATCCCAGGAGGAGTCTCTGCAGGCCCTGTAGTCCAGGCGGAGGAATGTGGACATTTGTGAACATATGAACATAAGAACGGCCGTACTGGTTCAGACCGAAGGTCCCTCTAGCCCAGTAGCCTGTCTGCCGACAGTGGCCAGCGCCAGGTGCCCCTGAGGGGGTGGACCAAAGACAACGATCAAGCGATTTGTCTCGTGCCATCCCTCTCCAGCCTCCGACAAACAGAGGCCAGGGACACCATTCCTACCCCCTGGCTAATAGCCTTTTATGGACCTAACCTCCATGAAATTATCTAACATATGGCCGAATGGCTGATGGCCTTGCAGAGAAAGGCCACCTCCCCCCTCCTGCATCCTAGACCAAGTCAGACCCAAGGTCAATGAATTGCAGGAGGGGTATGTGAGGGCCCGTGAGGGCAGCTCCCGCTCTGGGGAAACACCGCAGCACTGTGCATACTGTGAGGAACTGGACCGAATCCCGGGGTGTGGGGAACCCCTGTCTCCAGGGATAATTGTGGAGTCTGGGATGGAGACACCTGGGCAGCAGCAGCGGCAGCTTCAGGACAACAACCCTGATGACCTGCAGCTCCAGGACGAGGAGGAGGATTCCAGAAGCTTTGCGACCTTCACCCTGCAGCCGGTCCCCCAGACGCAGGAGGACTCCCAAACGTCTTCAGGCAGCGGGGAGGGAACATCAGGTGAGTGCCGTGAGGCTGTAACACCCATTACACGTTTATACTTGCACCCTCTTTCAGGAGAGGGATGCAAATGGAGACATTCAAAATTGTAAATGAAACCGGGGTTTAAATATCCCGCGCTACATTTGCATAATCGCATCCGGGCGCTATTTCGAAATACTTTATTTTGAAATAAAAAACACAGTTTAAATGCAGTTATTGTGGGAGAAAACCCTTCTTCCGAAATAACCCTTAAACCCTCCTCTACGGATTGGACCTAACAGCAGTGTCAGCGTTTGCTAGTCGGGGCTCTGGACAGCACCTGCACAGAGGGAGATGGCAACTGCGGGACGCCCTCGCCAACTATTCCAATGTCTCACAGCAGGAGCCAGGTTTGCTGTGTGACATGAGGCAAGTGACAGCAGGCCTGGGCACTGGGATTATTTACCAGTTTCCCTGGCCCTGGGCTACAGCTCAGCTTATAGCTGCGATGGCCGAGTGGTTAAGGTGTTAGGCTTGAATTCCAATAGAGTTTCCCTGTGCAGCTTCAAATCCTGCTCACAGCAAGGCCTGTGTTTTGGCCACACCCCTAATCAAGGCAACAAGCTGCAACAACCCCAGAGCCACTCTCCCCTCCCCCAGTCAATCCCTTTCCGAGAGAGACACGGCGCATGGTGCCCCATTATGGGTCCCTGAGTTCTCAGTTCCTGCAGCCTTTGCCCAGTGCCCCATGGCTCAGACCTACCCCTGAGGGCTGCCCTGCTCTAGAGTGTGATAGGAGTTGAGTGAGAGGATGGGGCATCTGGGACTGCCCCGAAAGGTCCATCCATGAAGGACAGAAATGTTGGGGCTATGATGTGGGTCACCCCCCCCCCCCACCCCATGCCCTGTGTTGGGAGCAAAGGGTCGAGAAAAGTATTGGGAGGGGGGCGGGTCTTGTTCTCTGCACTTGCTCTGCCTCTTTCCTCTTGGCCAAAGAATTAGAAACAGAATATTTGTCCAAGTTTATGTACAGAAAAAAACAACCAACCCCCAAACTTCCCCTGTGCTCTGAGAGCCCAGTATGCTGAGAGCCCCCCTGCCTGAGACTCTGTTCTGCTTCAGACCCCAGAGTCCTCCCTTGGGCTGCCTGGCATATGGAGAATTAGGTCTGGTGGTGGATTTCTAGACTCCCACAACAGCTGCTGCCAGCATGTGGATATGCACGTCTGTCTGGGGTTACTGGACACCTGGATTCTGTTCCTGCCATGATGGACAAAGCAGCAGTGAGAGGACCTTCAATAGCTCAGCTGGCAGAGGAAGGGCAGGTGTTCTGAGGGGGCTGGCTTGATGCTGCTCTAAGGAGAGCTCCTTTTTCCTTCCCTGGCAGAGGAGGGGCAGGACTTGCTGGCTCCTAAGTAGAACAGCAGGGCAAACAAGGCCCTCCCAGGAGGCACAGCTGGGCTCTTTACAGAGGAGTCAAAGAAGGGACAAGCCTCAAGAACTAAGGCCTTTGCCAAAGCCTGGGATTAAACCAGGGACCTTTATCTCTTCAGCTGAGCACTTGCCCTACTGAGCTACTTTGGCACTTGATGTGCTTGCCTACCCCCACCTGCCTGCCCCTTCTCTCTCAGTATGTCTCCACTGCATGTTGTGCTTGCACAAAAACCTCCCCCTGTGCGTGTGGCTGGCAGTGGTTGCTAGATGGATCCATTCACATGTAGCTTTACGGAAACCCCCCTCGTTTCTGCCTTGAACCTCCCCTGGCCCAAGGAGTGGTGCCCAATAGAACAGTCCCTGTAAGAAATGAGTCACTTTCACCCCTGGGAGCAGCTCAGCCATGCAAAGGGGCTGCCTGGGGCAGGATATTAGCCCTGGAGGGCAGGGCTGGGTGTGGCAGTGACATCATAGGGGCTTTTGCAGCCCTTCAGCTTATTGGCTAACGGAGGTTGGGAGGCAGTGACCTCACACAGAGTCCATGACAATGGCCAGGTGGGACAGGCTGCAGGGCAGAGGCCATCTCAGAGCCTCCCCGTGGCTTTGCTGCAGGAAGTCTCCTTGAGAGTTGCCCTTGAGGCCTTTTTGGAGCCTTTTCCTTTCTCACATCTGACTGACCGAGAAGGCAGACATCTCTGTGGAGAAAGGAAGAGTCACCAAGGAGGCTATGGCTAATACAGCAGTGGAGTTAGTTCAAGTGGTAGGGTACTCCTTTTGCATGTGAGAGGTAGTGGGATCAATACCCATGTTCTCAAATGAGGGAGAACCCCAATTTTTCTTTTTACCAGCAGAGACAGCCAGGGGGCTAAGTCCAACATGTTTTCTATTGCAGTGATATCTCCACTCTCTGCTTTGGGGGAAAAGAAAGGGGAGACCGGTCTGTGTCTTTTGGGAGAGCAGGTAGGAAGAGGGAAGGGGCCACTGAGCCCCCGACAGTGAAAATAAGGGATGAGAACTGAGCTGCAGTTGGAGAATCCATTGTGCTCTGGGCACATGGGTTCAAATCCCATCCTCATCAGGTGTTTGCAACCCTCTCTCTTGCCTCTCTCAGAAGTTCAGTGCCAACCCCTCCTGTAACCCTGCCTGCCCCAGCCCCTTCTCACTGCAGCCTGGGGAAAGGGGAAATCTCCACAGAGACACTCCCAGATGGGACCCTCAATCCCTTCTGCCCTCAAGGGGAAACCTCACAAAGGAGATTCCAGGCAGCCAGGCCATGGGGGTCTCTGAGATTGCCCCTGTCCCAGCTGGCTGTTGCCATGGATCCTCTGTGAGGTCACTGCCCCCCAACCAATGAGCTGAGGTGCTGCAAAAGGTCCTTGTGATGTCACTGCTGCCTTGCAGGTCTCATGTCCTGCCCCTGGCCAGCCCCTTGGCCTGTGTGAGCTGCTCTCCCTGCCCCCACTCACTCAGGGCTGGTTCTGGGGCTCTAGCAGGGAACATCAGAGGCTGCTCAGGGTGCCACATTGCTAGGCCAGGGGCCCTCCTGTGGGGCTGTGAGTGTTGCTGTCCCTGCTGTACAGACACGGCTAGAGAGCCTCAGGAGGCTGCAGCGGTGGGAGACACTTCCCTGGTTTCCGGAGGGAGACGAGACGTCAAGGCCCATGACTCGGAGCCAGCTGCCGATACCCATGGAAAGCTGATTTTCAGAGGGGTGTGATCAGCCCTTCCTGTGTATCCGGCTTCTTCAAAGGGGCTTAATCAGAAGCTAAAAGTTGAAGAAGGGACATTTAGAAGGGTGAATGTCTGTCCCTGGGAGTGTTTTCAGTGTGTCCCAGTGGCCTAATGGGCAATGCACTGGCCTCCTAAGTAAAGGATTGTGGGTTTAAGTCTCACCTGGGCTGATAGTTTCTTCTCACGGACAAAGAAATGATCTTTCTCTGCTTTCTGAGGCAGTTTGCAGAGATGCTCCATAGTGGTTGTCTCCCTTTCTACAGAGGCAGTTCAGGTCCCTTGCTAGCAAATGCTGGTGTTAGGTGCAGATCTGAGTGCTAGAAGCCCAGGCGTCCAAAGTCAGAATGAAGGGTGATGTCCTGCTCTGGGAGGCCCATGAGTGACAAACAAAGGGAGGTGGCTGCTGCAGAGCAGTGTCTGTCTGGTGAGAATGCCCATGAGAGGCAGAGACTCCAGAGCAGGGGGGGAGGGCTAGTTATTTGGTCTGGGAAAGTGACAGAAAATCCCCAGGCTCTGAGCATGGTGCGGGCGAGGCCCATGGGGCAGTTTGCCTGGTGGGGTTTGGGGGTGTGGAGAAGCTGGGAAGCTCTGAGAGTGGATAAGGTCCCTGGCTGTGCTGTGCCACCTGCCGTGTGTGTGACTCAAACTGTCCCTCATCCCCTTTTATGTGTCTATTGCACTTTCAGCTTCTTTCCTCAGGCACGTTCATCCGGCAAAGACCCCACCAGGGATCTTGTATCTTCCTTTGTGCAGCTCAGCCACAGACACAGCAGAAGGGTTTTCCTGCAGCCCCTCGGACCGGGCAGCTGCTCCTGGCATTCAGGAGGTACCAGGCCGTGAAGGAACCGTCTGACACGGTGCTGGCCAGGGAGGGGCCTCACTGCTAGTCACTGTTCCTGTTCCAGGAGCGGAGCAAGTTTTGTCCTGGGCACCGATATTGAGGGCGTGTGCACCTGTTTGTGTGTGAGCTCCCATGGCACCTGCCAATTCCTGCTGGGGGATGAAGGGTCCCCTGGCCCCATAGCTCCTGGTGGGGAGAAGTGGAGGGACCCCTGATCCTATATTTCCTGTTGGGGAGGGGTGGAGGGACTCCAAGCCCTATAGCTCCTTCCAGGAGGGACCCTGACCCCTTATCTCCTGATACAGTTTTAGTTTTTCCCTGGCGGGATGCTCCAAACACGACGGATGCCAGTGTATTGGCTGAGCCTGGGCCGGCAATGATGGTTTTTACACATGCAGGGAAATATCCCGGCTTGAACACCCCCCACCCACAGCGCTTCTCCCCCTCACGGTGCTGCCGCCTCTCCGGATGAACTGCAGGTGTGGGACAGCTCCCTGCCAGCAGAGACAGCAGCCAAGGCACCAAATATCACTGTGTCTGCAGCCAGTGTTGGGAACTGGGCAGGGAACAGGAGGCTTTTGTGTAACACACATCTCAGGTAGGACGGACCCTCACTGACGCCAGACTGTGACTGGTCCTAGCAAGGAATGTGTCCTGGGGCTGGTTTAGTGACACTCTAAGGCCGTGTCTACACTAGGTGTAAGAGCGACGCTGCTGCGGTCGATGTTCCGGGCTCTAGGGAAGACCGGCTGATTGGAACTGAGCTGTGCAGAGTCTTGTAAAGGGGAACAGCAACTTCTCTGGATATTTGCTGAGTTTTATATGAGGGTTTAGCAGAAGGGACATTGTGGGCTCTGGAATAAGGTGGGTGGGGCAGGAGAATTGCTGACAGGCAGGGGAATTAGCTCAAGCGGCGGAGTGCTTGCTGTGCAGGCGAGAGGCAGTGGGATTGATACCAATACCCACATTGTCCAGTGGTAGAAGTGTCCCTGTTCCCTTGTTTCACAGGCTGAGCCAACATGGGTTAAGGGGCTAAGTTGTTTCTTCCCTTTTTCAAAAGGCAGTGGGCTGGTTTCTGTAGGGCAGTGGGTGTCACATTTGCCTCACATGCTACAGGTCCCTGGCTAAAATCCACTCAGGGAAAGTGCAGCCTGTAACACCCAGAGGAGGGAATCTACCTGCCTAGAAAGGCAGGAACAGACCAGCACTTTGGAGCTTGACTACCAGCTGCTTCGCACGTCTGGACAGGGAAGCATCCTGAGCCCTGATTCTGCCAGCCAGTGGTTTCCCTTCTTCTGTTTCTTTTCAGCTCACTACAAACTGTCTCTCAGCTGTAGGTGAGGCTGAGTGTGAAACCAGCTGCGCTTGTGATGATTTTGTTAATGGTTAAAAAAGCCTCATGCACCTCTTCTGCCTGGGGAGTTGTCTGGAATAGACGCCTAGAGTGACATCACCCTTGGGTTTTACCCCTTTAACCGCACCCAGAGACTCCTGACAAGTCTGTCTCCTGTGTCCATCTCCGCCTCAGGCCAAGTGTTCGCATGTTTCATAGATAAGGAAACTCCTCCTCTCTTTTTCCCTGCCAATCCTTCCCAAGCAAGCTGTACCCTTCTGTGCCAAAATTCCAGTCGTGTGTTACCCCACCAAGTCCCTGTGATACCAATTTCTTCCTGCTTATTACCCATAGTTCTATAGCAGCGTCTAAGACACAGATTAGATTTTGCTTCCCAGTGGGCCCACATCCCTCCTTTATCTCTGCTGTTACAGCCTGCGCTCTCTCCCATTTCTGGCCCATCTCCCAGGTTTCCATGTTATTCACTTTGCTGGAGTTGAAAGTTTTATTCTTTTTATATTTGTATTTTAGGTTTAATAATGTAGCATTATAAGGTAACACATTAATTTAATATTGTATTAAATTAAGGCCTTTAGTTATGATGTATATATATTTCTTTGTCTTAAAGTGTAGTGAGTTTAGTAAGTAAAGAGATAGAGTTTTGGTATTGTGTCTATGTTAATGAGACTAGAGGAATGTTGAAGGCTGAAGTCTTAATTGTTTGATTTACAATGCCTTTTGCTTTGCCCAATATTAGATACTGGTGTTATCCTTTTCTTTGAAAAGTCATTGTAAAAGATTGTTTATGTGTGAAAGTGGTATGTATGTGTCGAGATAAAGGTGTGAAGATAATCCTGATGGCCAAGGAAGGAGGGGCGAAGTGTGGGTGAAGAAGAAGACAGACTGATCGGTGTCAGAGGAGCCACCAGTAACCATCAGTGCGTACCCATGGTCAAGGAGTGATCGGATTGGCAGATTGACGGCCCTAAAATAGAGCTGGCACCCCTAAAAGAGGATTGATTACAGGATGAGCCTTTGGAGATGTTTTGGGAATGACTGACGTCAAAAAGATAACACACCGGACACGGACTGACACAGCAGAATCCATAGACTTCAACAGATAAATGGATTATAAAAGCAGGGTGCTTTGCTATGGAACTTTGGGTTCATCTTGCCACCAACTCCAGGGGCGCATCGGATCACGACTGACAAAGGCCCTGCTCCCCCTCTGTGATCGATTTAGCTGGCCACTAGATTGATCCAGACTCTGGACTGGTAACTATAACATGGTCTGGCGGGACTGTGTGTGTACGGTGTCTGTGTGTGTGAGTGACTGAAAAGCACATGCTACTGTTGTATTCTCAATACATGCGGCGTACTGCCTCTTCCCCTATAAAAGATCTTGTGCGATTCGTTTAAGCATAACAACTTACCTGTGGGTTTTGGTCACCTGCCCCCAGCACACCTAGTTTAAAGCCTCCTCACTAGGTTAGCCAGTCTGCATCCAAATGCTCTTCCCCTTCCTCAACAGGCGAACCCCATCCCTGCTGAGCAGCCCTTCCTGCAACAGCATCCCATGGTCAAGGAAGCCAAAGCCCCCTGCCCACAGGGCTGTAGCTTTCTGTACTCAGGGAGCCAGACCCTGCCAGGGCTGGAAGGCTGGAGGGAAATGGGGAATGGCTGCACTTTGGGAGTCAAAGGTGTTGTCTGGGACCATAGAATAGAACAGTTTTAAGACCACTTTGTGGGTGGGCACCATGGCTTAGTTGGCTTAAAGCACCTGCCTCATAAACAGGAAATCCTGCATTCAACTCCCAGTGGTGCCAACTTCTGCTCACATTTTCCTATGCCCTTCTGGGACACAGAAGAGGCCTCACCTGGCCACCCATGGAACTGTTGGTTCAGGAAAAGGCTGATTGGGGAGGAGTTTTGGGAAGAAGGAAACCACAAGCCTGGAGCAGGTGCAGAGGCTGCTGTGACTGGCACTGGCAAGGCAGGGCTCTGACTGCAATTGCTGGGACAGGAGAGCCAGCACCACACGCCCTTGTGATTCCCTGGGGGTGTCAGTGACTAAAGAGCCTGAAGGTGCAACCTCTGCAGTTCCTGCAGCCATGGAGACTTAGGGTATGTGGGCATCAGGTGCTTCTCACCTGTGGGAGAGAAAACTCTTGGGCCTTGTGGTTTTCTTCTGCCCAACTCTCCTCTCCAATCAGCCTTTTCCTGAGCCAGCAGTTCCATGGGTGGCCAGGAGAGGCCTCTTCTGTGTCCCAGAAGGACCTAGGAAAATGTGAGCAAAGGCTTCAATAAGGAACCACTGTGAGTTAAACCCAGGATCTCCTGTTTACAAAGCAGGTGCTTTAGCCAGCTAAGCCATGGTGCCCTCCTCATACAAGCCTGTAAAACTGTTCTACTCTATGGTCCCAGACAACACCTTTGACTCCCAAAGAGCGACCATTCCCCATTTCCCTTCAGCTTTCCCACCCTTGCAGTGTCTGGCTCCCTGGGCACAGAAGGCTACAGCTCAGCGGGCAGATGCTCTCACAAGCACATTTCCCCCAGCCGCTGGGACTGTAGAATTGGCCTTGAGATTGGGCAGGGTTGAGGGGAGGGACAACTGCAGCAAACATTGATCACCTGGCTTGTCAGCCCCCTTGGTCTCAGGGTTTGGGTTGGAGTCCCCAGGTGGGGGCCCGGCCTCCTTGGATTTGGTCCCTTCCTGAGGGCACAGGATTAACAAGAGAGAATTTCTTAACCTCACAGCAATCTGAGTTGGCCAAGGCGTTAGTAACAGAATTTTTTCTCGACATTTATTTACAGGAGCCCATTTTTCCAGGGCTATGATGGCTGAGTGGTTAAGGCGTTAGATAAAAAATCCACTATCATTTTCCCTGTGCAGGTTCAAATCCTGCTCACAGAGAGGGTCTGCATTTTGGCCACACCTGTAACAAGGGCAACAAGCTACACAACCCCTGAGACACATTCCCCACACTCCCCTTCTGCCTCTGTCAGAGATGCCTGGGATGGTACTTCATGCTGGGTTCCTGAGGTCTCAGGTAAACTCTCGGCTCCTGCCCCTCGCCCACTACTGCATGGCTCAGCCCTACTCCTGGGGGCTGCTCTGCTCTAGAGTGTGACTTGAGCTGGGTGAGAGGTCGAGGAGTCAGGGCCTGTCCCCAAAGGTCCATCCATGCAGGGTGGAAATGCTGGGGATGTGACGTGGGTCACCTCTCCTGCATCACAAAACTCCTGCCACCTTCCCAGTGTTGGGAGCAAAGGTCTAGAGAAGTAGCAGGGTGGGAGGTGGGTGTCTTATTCCCTTTTCTTGCTTGGCCTTTTCCCCCAAAGCATTGGCCAAGAGTTAGTAACAGAATATTTGTCCAAGTTTAAGTCCAGCAGAACTTAAGCCACTTACAGGTGTTTCTGTGGTGTAGTGGTTATCACATTTGTCTAACACACAAAAGGTCCCTGGTTCAAAGCCAGGCAGAAACACAGTGTCTTCTCTTATTGCAGGTCACCTTGGTGCCCAGGTAAGCACTGACCTGACCTGTGCCTGGGATGAGCCCAACTCCCACGTGACAGAGGGGGGTGACATCAGCTGAGAATACCCCCGGGTGCCAGCTGGGGGAAGCCAGATGAATGAGGACAGGCACCTGTTGGAGGCTTTGCAGGAAGCAGGCCAGAGATCTGGTAGGAGGAAGCTCCAGCCTGCACAAACCCAGTGGCTAAAAGGGTCTTGTCCTGACCTTCCTCCCCTGACCTGCTGGCAGTAGCTCAGTGGCAAGTGCTTTAGATTAAACAGCTGAAAATCCCTGGTTCTATCCAGGCTTTGGCATGTCTGGAAGTGCAGCAGGGGCCTCTCTCTACCACTTGATGTGCTAATGCCTGTGACATCCCCTCCTCCATTTCTGCCCCAGCCTTGGAAACTCATGTTCCTCTGATTAGCCCCCATCACTTCCAGCCCTTCCTCAGAGTCACTGCTGCCTTGGCTAAAGCCCCCTGCCCCTGTGGCTGCTAGATGGATCGATTTACATGTAGATTTACTGAACACTCTCCCCCCTTGGTTGCCTGCACCCAGATCAGTCCATGTCACTGTCTCAGGGGTTTCTCTCCTCAGTGCACTGCAGAGAAATCCCTTATTTCTTAATGGGCCTCAGGGAGCCCAGAGCAGAGGGAGCTGGGATTCTAGTCCCATTGATCCCCTCAGTGCTCATCCTGACTTCTATATTCTGAGCCCTAACTCACCCATAGGCACCCCAAATCCCTTCCCCGAGCCTCCTACTCTCCTCTATAATTTCTTACAGGTACTGTCCTATCACAACCCCTCCCCCAACTTCCTTCCTTGAGCCTCCCTATGCCCAAGGGGTGGTGCCAAATACAACAGTACCTCTACAAATATCTTACTTTCACCCCTGGGAGCAGCTCAGCCATGCAAAGGTGCTGCCTGGGGCAGGACATTAGCCCTGGAGGGCAGGGGTGGGTGTGGCAGTGACATCACAAGCACCTTTTGCAACCCTCAGCTTATTGGCTAAAGGAGGTTGGGAGGTGGTGA
Source organism: Pelochelys cantorii (assembly GCA_032595735.1). Classification (NCBI taxonomy): domain Eukaryota; kingdom Metazoa; phylum Chordata; order Testudines; family Trionychidae; genus Pelochelys; species Pelochelys cantorii. The sequence goes on from CM064345.1 coordinate 15,182,797, forward strand.
CCTCACAGAGGGTCCATGACAATGGCCAGGTGGGACAGGCTGCAGGGCAGGGGCCATCTCAGAGACCCTGATGACTTTGCTACAGGGAGTCTCCTTCTTGAGATCTGCCCTTGAGGCCAGAGAGAGAATGAGGGTCACAAGCATGACTGTGAGGAGGAGCCTTTGGAGCGTTCTCCTTTCCCACGAATAACTGACCTGGAAGACAGACGTCCCTGTGGAGAAGGGAAGAGTCACCAAAAGATTTAGCACTGACAGAGTGGAAGAGTTAGCTTGAGTGGCAGAGTGCTTGTTTAGTAGGCGAGAGGCAGTAGAATCAATACCTGTATTCTCCAGTGATGGGGGAATCCCTGTTTTTCTTTTCCCAGGCAGAGCCACCCAGAGGGCCAAGTGCCTCCAGTGGCCCCTCCGCCTTCCTACTTACTCTCCCTAAAATCCAGCCCTGCCGGGGCAGAAAGCTGCTGGGATTCAGCCTCCCTTTGCCTGGCGCTGGCAGGAGCAGTGGAGACAGGCCCCGGGGGGGCAGAGTTGCCACACTGGGAAGTGCCACTAGGTGTGTGAAAAGCAGCGGATCCCTCCACATGATCTCCAGCCGGCTCCCTTGGGCTGAGGCATTGGCCGCTTCCTTGCTGACCTAATGTGACTGGTTGGCCACTCACCAAAACACAGGCCTCCCTGTGAACATACGAATGGCCAGACTGGGTCAGACCAAAGGTCCATCCAGCCCACTGTCCTGTCTGCTGACTGTGGCCAATGCCAGATGCCCCAGTGGGAGGGAACACAACAGGTCACCCTCACATGAGCCCGCCCCTGTCATCAACCTCCAGAGAAACAGAGGCAGGGACACCATTCCTACCCATCGTGGCGAATAGCCAGTGAGGATTCTAACCTCCATGAATCTATCTAGCACTTTTTTGAACCCTATTAAAGTCCTAATCTTCACAACATCCTCTGGCAAGGAGTTCCACAGGTTGTCTGTGTGCTGAGTGAAGAAAAACTTCCTTTTGTTTTAAATAAGGATCTTAAATGTCTGTTAATTTCCTAGTCGAGTAGTCAATGGAATTTCCATCGACTACTCAGCAGGCACGTCCACATTTCAAACATTTCAGAGCAGGAATGCAGAATTCTGAGTGAAGCCCTGGGCCAGCAGGGAAGTCCAGCTGACTCTAGGATGCATGAGGGCAGGCCAGCTTTGAAATGTACAAGAATCCCCTACTCGTGGGACACTCACTTATTTGGTGTGGCATTAGCTCAAGTGGCAGAGGGCTTGTTTAGCAGATGAGAAGCAGTGGGATTCGTGCCCACTTTCTCCAGTGATGCGGAATCTGTTTCTCTTTTCACAGGCAGAGCCAGCCAGGGGCTAAGGGCCTCCAGCGGCCCCTCCCACTTCCTATTTGCTCTCCCCAAAAGCCAGCCCTGATGGGGCAGAAAGCTGCTGGGAGTCAGCCTCCCTTTGCCTGGCAGTGACAGGAGCGGTGCAGACAGGCCCCAGGGGGCAGAGTTGCTCAGGTGGGGAAGTGGCTGCCACACCTGTGAGAGGCAGCAGCTCTCTCCACATGATCCACAGCCAGCTCCTGGGGGGTGGGGGTGCATTGGCAGCTCTCTTGCTGGCCTAACACAACAGCCCAGGCCTGTTGCTCCTCCCCACTAAACTGATTGGCTGGCAGAGAGTGCCAGTCAGGGACACAGTCACTTGGCTCCCTGGTGTGCACTGAGTGACTGAGCAGATCAGTGGGCGGGACCTGATTGCATCATCGCTGTAGGGCAGGTCACCCGCATGGCTCCTGAGCTCAGCTCAGGCTGGGGGCAGCCAGAGCCCAGCAGGCTCCAGGGACTTTCTTTTTCTCACCCCAGTTTTCACTTGCAAGCTCATCTCCCTGTGGGGCACAGACTTGAAGCCCCTGGTGGCCAGCCCTGTGCTTCTTCCATTGTGCTGGGCCCCTTTGCTCACACACAAGGATGGCTTCTTCTGTAAAAGCTGTTCAGGGGAACAGGAAGCTAAAGTGACTCTGGTGGGATTTGAACCCACAACCTTTGAATGTCTGATCTGACTCACAGCAAGTACCACAGTTTAGAAGTCCAACACGCTGTCCATTGCGCCACAGAGTCCTTAATGTTGACAAGCTGACATCTCCTCTCTCTGTTTTACAGCGCTGTGGTTGCTGGGGTAAATGTAAGGGAATCCAGGTCTGTCCTTTTAGGATGCCCAGTAGCTATGTCTATACTGCACTCTAAACTCGAAATAAAGAAAGTGTTATTTCAAGACATCCCTTAACCCTCGTGGAATGAGGGCTTCTGGGATGATGAAATAGGATGCCCGTTATTTTGAAAAATATTTCGAAATAACTGGTGCCTTGTGAAGATGCAGGGTAGCAAATTCGGAATACCTTTCGTATCCCAAAATAGCTTTGATGTGTAGATGTACCCTTTGGCTATGTCTACACTTCAGGCTTTTTGCACAAGAACTGTTTTGCAAGAGTTCTTGCGCAAAAGGTCTTCCACAAGAGCAGGTCCACACTGCCATGTGCTTTTGCACAAGAGCATCCATGGCAGTGTGGATGCTCTCTTGCGCAAGAAAGCTCTGACAGCCATTTCAGCCATTGGGGTTTCTTGCACAAGAAATTCATGTTGCCTGTCGACACTGCCTTCTTGCGGAGGATCTCTTACGCAAGAGGGCTAATTCCTCGTGGGGAGAGGAATAACTCTTCCGGAAGAAGCCCTGTTTTCCGATGCTGTACTGTAAATTTACTTGCGCAGGAACGTGCGTGCAGTGTAGACGCTCTGCAAGTTTTTGCGCAAGAACAGTAGTTCTTGTGCAAAAAGCCTGCAGTGTAGACCTAATCTGATAGGTCCAGCAGGTAAATGGAGAGGTTATTGGAAGAGCTTCCAGTGAAAACAAGGAACACCACCATTACCGCAAGACAATGTGAATGCCAACCCCCATACCTCTCACAAGCAAAGCAAGCACGCTGCCATTTGAGCTACTTCCCCTGCAACTGTAGACAGCTTCTGAGCCAGGCATCTCATTGTACAGCCCACAGCGTCCCTGCAGCTGCCTCTGGCTTTTCTCGGAAAGGGCCACTAGCCAATCACTTTGCTGAGGGCTGGCAGGCTCTGCTAGTTTGATTTTGGGGCTAAGCCTTCAAGGTGCTGGATTCAAGCTCTTTTCTGGGCCTGGGATCCCTTTGCCAAGGTGGCCTGTTCTCTTTTAGCTGCCTGCTCTGAGCATTAAGCCCAGAACAAGGAACAGGCTGAGCAGCTTGCAAGGAGCAGGCAGGAGTCTTGGTGGGAGGAGGGAGCAGCAGACACAGACCCTGTGCAGCCCCAGCCTGCTGGCCACCTCCTTCCCGCCCCTCTCAGCTCCCTCCTGCTCCTGGGGACTGCAAGGTTCTTGGGCCCTGGTCCCAGCCGGCCCAGCTGCCTTCCCAATGGCAGGAGAAGATGCTCATGTCTTGCCCCTATTGACACCAATCCACCGAGCTAATGAAGCAAATTCTTGCTGCCTGTGCTCTCCAGCTGAGACAAGTGAGTGAGTTTCTCGGTCCTCCGACCCTGCCTGAGCTGGCTGCTGAGTTTCCCTCCTAATTAGTTGATCGGCTCCAGACAGTCAATGAGACTATCCAAATAGGCCCCCATCAGCCAATAGCCACAGCCCTTGTGCCCATATCTAGGGCTGGAAGCAGACCTGCCTGTTGTGCAGAGATTCATAGCTCCTGGCATCCAGCCCTGTCTTTCTACCCTTTTCTTTGTCCCATTGGGCCATGTACAAGGAGTTGCCTGTTTTGTAAAAGCTGCTCCAGGAGCAGCCAGGGTATAACGAATGGCACTCAGGACATTGAATCCTCAAATCTAAGTTCAGATCTCAGTGTGACCTGCTGGTGTGATGTTAGTTTGTTGTGAATTCTTGGGAATTGATGCTTTTGTCTACTAGCCCCTCTTGCTCAATTCCACTTTGTGCTTCTTGACTTTCTCAACCTAAGGGCTTTGAATGCCATTTCTCACCAGTTGCTCCAGTGGTGCAATGGGGCAGTGCCCAGTATTTATAAGGCAGTACTAACAGGGGACATGCTGAAGTTGTGAGTTTAAGTCTTACCTGGAGCAGTGGTTTCTAGTTACCACTGATTTTTTCCTCTTGCAATGAGCCCAGTGGGAGCTGGAATTCCACCCCAGACGAGGGGATCAGTCCAAATTCCCCCTTCACTCATTATCACCTCATCAGAGTGAATGCTGGCTGGCCAGGATCCAAGGCCAAATGGCACATAGAGGCTACATCTACACTATGAGATTTTTCAGCAAAAAATAATGCTAATGAGGGACTCATTTGCATGAGTAGTGATCTCATTTGCATATTTTCTGCCAATCCATTTTTTTGCTAGGGTTTTTGTGCAAAAACAAGCAGGCTATGTCTACACTGGCAGCTTCTTGCGCAAGAACATCTTGCGCAACAGTTCTTGTGCAAGAAGTCTTGTGCAAGAACACGTCCACACTGCCATTTCCAAGATGTGCTTTTGTGCAAGAGCATCCATGGCAGTGTGAATGCTCTCTTGTGCAAGAAAGCTCTGATGGCCATTTTAGCCATAGGGCTCTCTTGCGCAAGAAACGCCTGCCGCACCTCCACACTGCCCTCTTGCGCAAGAGCTCTTGTGCAAGAGAGCTTACACCTGTTAGAAAAGTGCATAGCTCTTGTGGACGAAGCCCTCTCTTACCACGCCGTACTGAGAACAGCCTCTCTCCATCCTCTTTGGAACCCCCCTTCAGGAAGTTGAAGGCTGCTACCAAATCCCTCCTCACTCTTCTCTTCTG
>CM064345.1:15187696-15319482 GCA_032595735.1 Pelochelys cantorii
AAAGGCGGCAGAACTAACTCGCCGAGTGCCACAGTCCCAGCTGTTCAGGCAGCGTGCACGCCAGCTCCTTTGGGGAGGGGAAGTGCATTTCTCTCTGCCGTGGGTCACGTGGGGTCACTCTTGTCTGGCACCCCCCTAGCGTGCCGGCCGGGAGCAACTGATCCCTTTGCCCCTGCCTCCTTATGCCTCTACGTCGCCAGGGAGGCAGGGGAAACAAGTGTGCTGCTGCTTTAAGAAGCTGGCTAGCTGGTGCTCTCTCTTTCAGAGGGGGCAAGGGAGTACTGGCTCTTTGCGGAACCCCTACGTTCGCTTCACAGAACCCCAGGGTTCCACAGAGCACCAATTGGGAAACACTGCTCTAGCATCTCCAGGGGAGCAGAGAGAGGCCTGCTGCACCTAGAGGCAGGCCAGAGCCTGGGAGCAAACCAGGGGCTTTTAACTCTTCAATCTAACGCTTTAAGAACATAAGAACATAAGAATGGCCATACTGGGTCAGACCAAAGGTCCATCGAGCCCAGCATCCCATCTGCCGACGGTGGCCAATGCCAGGTGCCCCAGAGAAGGAGAACAGAAGACAATGATCAAGTGATTTATCTCCTGCCATCCATCTCCTGCCCTTGTTATGAAGGCTAGGGCACCATACTTTATCCCTGGCTAATAGCCATTTATGGACCTAACCTGCAAAAATTTATCAAGCTCTTTTTTAAACCCTAATAGAGTCCTGGCCTTCACAGCCTCCTCGGGCAAGGAGTTCCACAGGTTGACTGTGCACTGTGTGAAGAAAAATTTCCTTTTATTAGTTTTGAACCTACTACCCATCAATTTCATTTGGTGTCCCCTAGTTCTTGTATTATGGGAAAAGGTAAATAATTTTTCTATAATCACTTTCTCCACACCATTCATGATTTTATATACCTCTATCATATCGCCCCTCAATCGCCTTTTTTCCAAACTGAAAAGTCCCAGTCTCTCTAGCCTCTCCCCATATGGGACCCTTTCCAAGCCCCTAATCATCTTAGTCGCCCTTTTCTGAACCTTTTCTAATGCCAATATATCTTTTTTGAGGTGAGGAGACCACATCTGCACGCAGTACTCGAGATGTGGGCGTACCATAGTTTTATATAGGGGAAGTATGATATCTTTTGTCTTATTATCTATCCCTTTTTTAATAATTCCTAACATCCTATTTGCCTTACTAACTGCCGCTGCACACTGCGTGGATGTCTTCATAGAACTATCCACTATAACTCCAAGATCCCTTTCCTGATCTGTCGTAGCTAAATTTGACCCCATCATGTAGTACGTGTAATTTGGGTTATTTTTTCCAACATGCATTACCTTACACTTACCCACATTAAATTTCATTTGCCATTTTGCTGCCCAATCACTCAGTTTGCTGAGATCTTTTTGTAGTTCTTCACAATCCCTTTTGCTTTTGACTGTCCTGAACAACTTTGTGTCATCTGCAAACTTGGCCACCTCACTGCTTACCTCATTTTCTAGATCATTGATGAACAAGTTGAACAGGATTGGTCCCAGTACTGACCCCTGGGGAACACCACTAGTTACCCTCCTCCATTGTGAAAATTTACCATTTATTCCCACCCTTTGTTTTCTGTCTTTTAACCAATTCTTGATCCATGAAAGGACCTTTCCTCCTATCCCATGACCACCTAATTTACGTAAAAGCCTTTGGTGTGGGACCGTGTCAAAGGCTTTCTGGAAATCTAGGTATATTATATCCACTGGGTGCCCCTTGTCCGCATGTTTATTAACCCCTTCAAAGAATTCCAACAGATTAGTTAGACACGACTTCCCTCTGCAGAAACCATGCTGACTTTTGCCCAACAATTCGTGCTCTTCTATGTGCCTTGCAATTTTACTCTTTACTAGTGTTTCTACTAATTTGCCTGGTACTGATGTTAAACTTATCGGTCTATAATTGCCAGGATCTCCTCTAGAGCCTTTTTTAAATATTGGTGTTATATTGGCCATCTTCCAGTCATTTGGTACCAAAGTGGATTTAAAGGATAGGTTACAAACCACTGTTAATAACTCCGCAATTTCACATTTGAGTTCTTTCAGAACCCTTGGGTGAATGCCGTCTGGTCCCGGAGACTTGTTACTATTCAGCTTATCAATTAATTCCATAACCTCCTCTAATGTCACTTCAATCTGAGTGAGTTCCTCAGATTTGTCACCTAAAAAGGCTGGCTCAGATTTAGGAACCTCTGTAACATCCTCAGCCGTGAAGACTGAAGCAAAGAAATCATTTAATCGCTCCGCAATGGCACTGTCTTCCTTGATCGCTCCTTTTATATCTTTATCATCCAAGGGTGATGATCATTTAGCGGGCTTCCTGCTTCTAATGTATTTAAAAAACATTTTACTATCATTTTTTGAATTTTTGGCTAGCTGTTCCTCAAACTCTTTTTTGGCTTTTCTTACTACATTATGACACTTAATTTGGGAGTGTTTATGTTCCTTTCTATTTTCCTCACTAGGATTTGACTTCCACTTTTTAAAAGCTGCCCTTTTCTCTCTCACTGCCTTTTTAACATGGCTGTTTAGCCATGGTGGTTCTTTGTTAGGTCTCTTACTGTGTTTTTTTATTTGGGGTATACATTTAAGTTGGGCCTCTAGTATGGTGTCTTTAAACAGTTCCCATGCAGCTTCCAGGGATTTTAGTTTAATTACTCTCCCTTTTAGTTTCTGTTTAACTAGCTTCCTCATTTTAGTGTAATTCCCCTTTTTGAAATTAAATGCCAGAGTGTTTGACCGCTGCGGTGTTCTTCCCAACACAGGAATATTAAAAGTTATTATATTGTGGTCACTATTTCCAAGCGGTCCAGTAACAGTTACCTCTTGGACCAGATCCTGCGTTCCAGTCAAGACTAGGTCGAGAATCGACTCTCCCCTTGTGGGTTCCTGTACTAGCTGCTCCAAGAAGCAGTCATTTAAGGCATCAAGAAATTTAATCTCTGAATCCCGTCCTCTTGTGCCAGAAACCCCTGTTGCCCGTCCACACTGCCCTCTTGTGGAAGAGATCTTGCACAAGAGGGCTTATTCCTCGTGGGGAGAGGAGTAACTCTTGAGCAATAAGCCCTCTGTTCTGCCGCTTTACTGTAAATTTACTTGCACAAGAACACGTGTACAGTGTAGACACTTTGCAAGTTTTTGCGCAAGAACGCTGCAAGAGGCAATGGCATCGATACCTACATTCGCCAGTGCCCCACTCCTCTTTTTTACAGCCAGGGGGCTAAGGGCCTCCAGTGGCCCCTCTGCCTTCCTACTTACTCTCTCTAAAAGCCAGCCCTGCCAGAGCAGAAAGCTGCTGGGATTCAGCCTCCCTTTGCCTGGCGCTGGCAGGAGCAGCAGAGACAGGCCCCGGGGGGGGAGGGGCAGAGTTGCCGCATTGGGAAAGTGCCACTAGGCATGTGAGAAGTCGTGAATCCCTCCACATGATCTCCAGCCAGCGGCCTTGGGCTGAGGCATTGGCCGCTTCCTTGCTGACCTAATGTGACTGGTTAGCCACTCACCAAAACACAGGCCTCGCTGTGAACATAAAAATGGCCAGACTGGGTTAGACCAAAGGTCCATCCAGCCCCGTGTCCTGTCTGCTGACTGTGGCCAGCGCCAGATGCCCCCTTGTGAGGGAACACAACAGGTCACCCTCACATGAGCCCTCCCCTGTCATCAACCTCCAGAGAAACAGAGGCAGGGACACCATTCCTACCCGTCGTGGCTAACAGCCATTGAGTTTTCTAACCTCCGTGAATCTATCTGGCACTTTTTTGAACCCTATTAAAGTCCTAATCTTCACAACATCCTCCGGCAAGGAGTTCCACAGGTTGTCTGTGTGCTGAGTGAAGAAAAACTTCCTTTAGTTTGTTTTAAATAAGGATGTTAAATGTCTGTTAATTTCCTAGTCGAGTAGTCAATGGAATTTCCATCGACTGCTCAGCAGGCACATCCACATTTCACACATTTCAAAGCAGGAATGCAGAATTCTGCATGCAGCCCTGGGCCAGCAGGGAAGTCCAGCTGACTCTAGGCTATATGCAAGCATGCCAGCTTTGAAATGTACAAGAATCCCCTGCTTGTGGGACACTCATTTATTGGGAGTGGAGTTAGCTCAAGTGGCAGAGGGCTTGTTTAGCAGATGAGAAGCAGTGGGATTGGTGCCCACTTTCTCCAGTGATGAGGAATCTCTGTTTCCTCTTTTCACAGGCAGAGCCAGCCAGGGGGCTAAGGGCCTCCAGTGGCGCCTCCCACTTCCTATTTACTCTCCCCAAAAGCCAGCCCTGCTGGGGCAGAAAGCTGCTGGGACTTAGCCTCTCTTTGCCTGGCAGTGACAGGAGCGGTGGAGACAGGCACCATTGGGCAGAGTTGCTCAGGTGGGGAAGTGGCTGCCACACCTGTGAGAGGCAGCAGCTCCCTCCACATGATCTCCAGCCAGCTCCTGGGGGGTGGGGCATTGGCGGCTCTCTTGCTGGCCTAACACAACAGCCCAGGCCTGGTGCCCCTCCCCACAAAGCTGATTGGCTGGCAGAGAGTGCCACTCAAAGGCACAGTCACTTGGCTTGCTGGTGTGTACTGAGTGACTGAGCAGACCAGTGGGCGGGACCTGATGGCATCATAGCTGTAGGGCAGGTCACCTGCATGGCCCCTGAGCTCAGGAGGCAGCCAGAGCCCCACAGGACCCAGGGACAGAAAGGTGCAGGGACTTTCTTTTTCTCACCCCAGTTTTCACTTACAAGCTCATCTCCCTGTGGGGCACAGACTTGTAGCTCCTGGTGGCCAGCCCCTTGCCTCTTCCATTGTGCTGCACCCCTTTGCCGACACACAAGAGGTGCGTCTAGACTGGCAAGATTTGCGTAAAAACTTGCCGCCTGTCTACACTGGCCGCGAGAATTTGCGCAAGAACACTGACTTTGTAATGTACAAAATCAGTGCTTCTTGCGCAAATACTTTGATGCTCCCGCTCAGGCATAAGCCCTCTTGCGCAAGAATACTTGTGCAAGAGGGCCAGTGTAGACAGGAACGTTAATTTCTTGAGCAAGAAAGCCCGATGGCTAAAATGGCCATCAGAGCTTTCTTGTGCAAGAGAGCGTCTATACTGGGCACGGATGCTTTTGCGCAAAAGCAAATCTTTTGCGCAAAGACACATGCCAGTGTAGACGCTCTCTTGCGCAAATACTTTTAACGGAAAAACTCTTCCGTTAAAAGTATTTGTGCAAAATCAGGCCAGTCTAGATGCAGCCAAGGGGTTGCATCTTCTGTAAAAAGCTGCTCAGGCAGCTAAAGTGACTCAGAAGGGGATTTAAACCCACAACCTTTAAATAACTAGCCTGGCTCATACGGACCAACACAGCTGAGAAGTCCAACATGCTGTCTGTTGCACCACAGAGCTCTAAATGTTGATGGTTTAACATCTCCTCTCTCTGTTTTGCAGCATGGCAATTGCTGGAGGAGAAGAGCTGGCCCAGAGCCTGGGTTGGGAGGGAATTGAACTTGGTCCAATTCCCCTTATCCCCTCATACACCCCAATCGTGCCTCCTGCACCCCCACATCTGCAGTCCCATCTGAACTCCTGCACCCTAGGCCCCCCATCCTTTGCTCTGAGACCTCCATGCTCCACCCCACACCTCTCCAGGGAACTGCAGCCCCTCGGACCAGGCAGCTCCTCCCAGCATTCAGGAGGCACCAGGCTGAGAAGACCCCGTCTCATTGACACTGGGGAGGGGCCTCACTGCTAGTCACTGTTCCCGTTCCATGAGCAGAGCGAGTTTAGTCCTGGGCACCAATGTTGAGGTGGTGGGGACCTGTGTGAGCCCCCTGGCACCCGCCAGCTCCTGCTGGGAAGGGGTAGGAGGACCCCTGGTCCTATATTTCCTGCTGGGGAGAAGTGGAGGTATCCCAGGTCCTATAGCTCCTGCCAGTGGGGACCCTGACCCCTTGTCTCCTGACACAGTTTCAGTTTTCCCCTGGCGGGATGCTCCAGACATGAGGGATGCCAGCGCACTGGCCCAGACTGGGCCAGCAGTGATGGTTTTTACGCATGCTGGGAAATGCCCCAGCTTGAACAGCGCTTCTCCCCCGCACAGAGCTGCCGCCTCTCCGGGAGGTGGATGAACTGCAGGTGTGGGACAGCTCCCTGCCAGCAGGGACAGCAGCCAAGGCACCAAATATCGGTGTGTCTGCAGCCAGTGTTGGGAACTGGGCAGGGAACAGGAGGCTTTTGTGTAACACACATCTCAGGTAGGACAGACCCTCACTGAGCCCAGACTGTGACTGGTCCTAGCCAGGAATGTGTCCCAGGGCTGGTTTTGTGACACTCTAATGCCGTGTCTAACTAGGCGTAAGAGCGACGCTGCCGTAGTTGATGTTCCGGGCTCAAGGGAAGACCGGCTGATCGGAACTGAGCTGTTCAGAGTCTTGTAAAGGGAAACCGCAACTTCTCTGGATATTTCCTGAGTTTTATATGAGGGTTTAGCAGAAGGGACGTTGTGGGCTCTGAAACAAGATGGGTGGGGCAGGAGAACAGCTAGCACTCAGGGGAATTAACTCAAGTGGCAGAGTTCTTGCTTTCCATATAACAGGCAGTAGGATCAATATCCACATTTTCCAATGACAGAGGTGTGCTTGTTCCTGTGTTGCACAGCCAAAGCCAACCAGGGGGCTAAGTGCTTCTCAGGGCTTCTTCTCTCTTTCAGAAAGGCAGCAGGCTGGTTTCTGTACTGCACTGTGGGTGTTGCATTTGCCTCACAAGCAACAGCTCCCTTGCTAAAAGCCAGACAGGAAAAGTGCAGCCTGTAAAACGCAGAAGAGGGGATTCACCTGCATGGGGAGGGCAGGAACAGACGAGTGCTTAGCACAGCTGGACACAGAAAAATCCCAAGCTGTGGTTCTGCAGTCAGTGGTTTCTCCTCTTCTGTTTCTTTTCAATTCACTCCAAGCTGCCTCCCAGCTGTAGGTGAGGCTGAGTGTGTGTGAAACCAGCTGCGCTTTGGATGATTCTGTTAATTGTTTAAAAAGCCTCATGCACCTCTTCTGCCTGGGGAGGTGTGTGTAATAGACGCCTAGTGTGACATCACTGTTGGGTTTTACCCCTTGTAACCTCACCCAGAGACTCCTGACAAGTCTATCTCCTGTGTCCATCTCCACCTCAGGCCAAGTGTGTGCATGTTGCATATCTAAGGAAACTCCTCCTCCCTTTTCCCCTGCCAATCCTTCCCAAGCAAGCTGTACCCTTCTGTGCCAATACTCCAGTCGTGTGTATTATCGCACCAAGTCCCTGTGATACCAACTTCTTCCTGCTTATTACCCATCGTTCCTGTGTGTCTATACCAGCATCTAAGACACAGATTAGATTTTGCTTCCCAGTGGTCCCTCGTCCCTCCTATATCTCTGCTGTTACAGCCTGCGCGCTCTCCCATTTCTGGCCCATCTCCCAGGTTTCCATTTTATTCACTTATCTGTGGGCTTTAGGCACCTGCCCATCAAACCTAGTTTAAAGCCTCCTCACTAGGTTAGCTAGTCTGCATCCAAATACTCTTGCCCTTCCTTGACAAGTGAACCGCATCCCTGCTGAGCAGCCCTTCCTGCAACAGCATCCCATGGTCAAGGAAGCCAAAGCCCCCTGCCCACGGAGCTGTAGCTTTCTGTGCCCAGGGAGCCAGCCACTGCCAGGGCTGGAAGGCAGGAGGGAAATGGGGAATGGCTGCACTTTGGGAGTCAAAGGTGTTGTCTGGGACCTCGAAGAACAGTTTTAAAGAGACTTTGATGGTAGGCACCATGGTATAATTGGCTAACGCACCTGCTATATAAACAGGAAACCCTGGGTTCAACTCCTAGTGGTGCATTGTTGTAGTCTTTACCCACATTTTCCTATGTCCTTGTGGGACACAGAAGAGGGCTCCCCTGGCCACCCATGGAACTGCTGGTTCAGGAAAAGGCTGATTGGAGAGGCGTGTTGGAAAGAAGGAAATGAGAATCCTGGAGCGGGTGCAGAGGCTGCTGTGACTGGCACTGGCAAGGCAGGGCTCTGACTGCAATTGCTGGGACAGGAGAGCCAGCGCCACACGCCCTTGTGATTTCCTGGGGGTGTCAGTGCCCAGAGATCCTGCCAGTGCAACCTCTGCTGCTCCTGCAGCCAAGGAGAGTGACTCTCCTCCCCGCTCCCTCGGGATGGGCAATGGCAACACATGGAGCAGCTGGCAGAAAAGTCCCAGAGAGCGGCCCCATGGCTAAGATGGCCAAGGCACCTGCCAGGTGCAGCGGAGGTGAGGGAGGCAGACTCCAGTGGTCTCTGGCCAATGTGTCCTCTCTTCCGTCAGTACGTAGCTGGAGTTGGCTTCCTTCAGTCGAACTTGGCAGTGTCCCAATAGCAGGAAGCCAAAGGAAGCAAAGAGGAGAAGTGCTGGAAGCTGTTGGGGGAGCCCTCTGGGTTTGATCTAGTGAGTTTTAGTTGGACTTGCTAAATTGAACTAAAAAAGATCAATTGCGGCCATTCCTCCACCTCCAGTCACGTTTTCAGTCCCATGTCAGAGCAGGTCCCTCCCCCCCCAGCCATGCAATACAAGCTAGACCATTCCTCCTCCATTGGCTGTGGTTCTTGTTCTTCTGCACAGCACAGCCCATGGAGACCAAGGACCTGCCAATGGACATTCAGATCACACCCTTTTTTCATTGATGGAAACAGAAACAAGACACACAGCAGGTTTGAACTGGTTTTAACTGAGAGATAGGTCTGACCGGTTTATGTGCATTGACACAGGAAAACGCTAAGGATTTGTATTAATGTAAAGACCCCAACAATAGAAATCCAAGCAGTGATGGAACTAGAAAGGTACTTGGATTTCAACCAAGGACCACTTGATCTGCAGTCAAACACTCTACCACTGAACTGCACCTCCATGCTGAAAAAAGGCCTGCGTCCAGTGTTGGGAACTGGGCAGGTAACAAGAGGCTTTTGTACAACACACATCTCAGGTGGGATGGACCCTCACCGACCCCAGAGTGTGACTGGTCCTAACAAGAAATTTGTCCTGAAAGCAGCAGAGCTGGGGCAGGACAGAGAGTCCTGAGCAAGGAAGCAGCTGGAGAGAAGCCAGGAGAGCAGAGGCCAGTCTGAGACCTGAGAACCACAGGTGCCCCCCTCTCACCCCTCTTCCCTTCCAAAGGACCAGCTGTGGGTCCCATGGTGTAAGGAGCAGCATGTGGGACTCTGAATTCTGCAGTCTAGGTCCCAAGCTCAGTGGGAGCTGCTGGGGTTGGGCTGGCTGCTGCAAAACCCTCCCACTTCATGTGCTTTGGTTTCCTTGTCCTCAGGCTCACCAAGGGCAATTTTGTTTCTCTGCGGGGCATCTGACAACCACTGGAGCTCTGTCTGCAGACAGGTGGGAGGGGCCTGATGTCTTCACATCTGCAGGGCAGGTCACTCACCTGGCCCCTGAGCTCAGCCCATGCAGGAGGCAGCCAGACAGCGTGAGCAGGTCAGATGGGGGCGGGGGGGGGATTTGTGTATTTGGGGAAGGGTCCTGAGTCCTGGCTCCCAGCCACATTCCTTGGTACAAAGACCAATGGTCCCTACACAAAGTGCATTGTGGGAATAAGAGTTGGGGCAGCAGGAAAGGGGCTGGCCCCTCAGCATGAGACAACAGGTGGGAGAAGATGGGAGTGAATCCTGCTACCTCTCCTGTGCAAAGGCAGCACTTTTCCAATGAAGCTAACTGAGCTCCACCTGCAGCCTATCTCCAGTGCTCCTGCCACTCCTCCTGGCCCAGGTGGTCTAGGGCCTAGCAGCTTTCAGCCCTGGCTTTGTGGCAGGCCAAGTAGGAAGGGGCCACTGGAGGCCCTTAGCCCCCTGGCCTGCTCTGTCTGTGAGAAGAAGGGAAGAAGACACTCCTGTCACTGGAGAACAGGGGGCATGGATCCCCCTCTTTCCTGTCTGCTAAGCACATGCTCTGCCATTTGAGCTAATGCCCCTGTGTTGGTGTGTTACCCTCCTGCCCCACCCATCTCATTCCAGAGCCCACACCAGCCTTGTGGCTGCCCTGGGCACCATTCCAAAGGGGTCACTTGTGAAATATTTTCCCTGTGGACTGGCTAGCTCGGTGGCTTAGCATGGGCTGCTATTAATACAAGGGGGTGGGTTTGTGGGTTCCTGCCCCAGGCTGGGTGCTCCTTTAGCTCACTGTCCAGGACAGCTGGTCAGAAACAAAAAATGAAACATGCTGAGCATTTTGCAGAGAACAGGCCAGAGTCCTGCTGGGAGAGGCTCCATCATGGACAGACTCTGTGCAGGGCCAGCCTGCTGGGAGGAGGCTTTGGCCATGGACTTTCCTCCCCTTTCTGTTACCTCCTGCACCTGGGGCTGAAAGGGACATGGGCTGCAGGCCGGTCCTGCCCAGCTGCCTTCCCCAGTGGGAGGAGAAAATGCTCATGGAAGGGCTCACACAGGGTACGTCTACACAGCAAAGTTATTTCGAAATAACTTTACTAGCATCTACACAAGCCAATCGCTATTTCAAAATTAATTTGAAATAGTGGAGTGCTTATTTCGAAAGTGGTAAACTCATTCCACGAGGAATAAAGCCAATTTTGAAATTGCTATTTTGAAATAAGTGCTGGCCACTCTGGCCTCAACCAAGAAAACTCCTCTCCCTCTCCCCCTGCCGGGAGCCCTTAAAGGGATAGAGTCCGGCCAGCCCAAGACCCCAGTGGTCCCAATATGAGCCAGCAAGCCACCCGCAGCCAGCCCTCCACCCCTCCCCAGGAGCAGTTTGCCAGCTCCCAGGAGCCTGCCAGCGGCTGCAAAAGGCGGGCACCTTCCTCGTCCAGTGTGGAGATCATCCCCAAACATCCATGATCTCCACACTAGATGGAGGAACACGGCCATTTGTGGCAGGATAGCTGCCAGCATGGCCAGCAAAGGCCACATCCGCACCCAGGAGCAGGTGCAGATGAAAATGAAAGAGCTTCGACAGGCATATGCCAGGGCCACAGGGGGCAGCTCCTAACCAGGGGCAGACACACCAAGCTGCCCCTATTTCGATGCCCTGGATCTCATCCTGGGGGGGTGGGATGGTCTGTGCCCCCCAGGAAGTCGTCAACCCTGGGGCAGAGGGCCCTGATCAGGGCATCGAGGAGGAGGAGGAGAGCCAGGAGGTGCAGCAGACCACACAGAGCATGCTGATCAGCCAGGACCCACAAGCCGCCCCAGCGGACCTGTCGCTGGTGTCATCCGAGGCCAGAGAGGCAACAACAGGTGAGTGTCATCACTGTCCCCTTGTGTGGGGAGACGGATGGAAACC
The DNA here is from genome assembly GCA_032595735.1 of Pelochelys cantorii. Classification (NCBI taxonomy): domain Eukaryota; kingdom Metazoa; phylum Chordata; order Testudines; family Trionychidae; genus Pelochelys; species Pelochelys cantorii. The sequence goes on from CM064345.1 coordinate 15,199,015, forward strand.
AGGGACTGAGCGTGTGGGCCTTGCGGTCCATGGATCACACAGCAAACTGTGCATGTGTGAGCATGTGCCCTGCCACCCCTGGGCATGTGGCCCCAGCTGGCTACCACACAGGGGCCTTGCCCTGTTAGCCACACGCGTTTATGTATGAAGGCACATGACATTCTCCTGACTCCGGGGCGGGACACAGCAGGATGCCCTCCCTCCACAAGGCCACTCTACACAGAGGCAGGACACATCTCCCCCACCCACACACACACTATATACAGCACAGGGGAATGGGTGCGGTCTCAGGGCAGCTCCCACTCCCGGGGACAGCAGGACATCCTGAACATGGCCTCTGTGCTAGCATGTCGGCTCTGACGGTGCAGGGCATGGTCATCCTCACCTTGCAGAGGGGGGCTGGGCTTCACCCACTGTGTCCACAGGGATAACTGACCACTTCTCTTGTTTCTCCACAGTCACACCAGCTGTGCATGCAGGGCGCACCACCCCGCCCGGGACATCCTCCCGCACCCGATGGCTCCGCAGGACCACCCGTGCAGTGGAGGGGTATCAACAGCAGCACCTGAGGGCACTGTGAGCCCTGCACTGCACCCTCCAGCACTGGGTGCTAGAAGACCTGAAGCTCCGGCGGGAGCAGCTTGCTCAGGGCCGTGCCACCTGCCAGCACCTGCAGACCCTTGTGCAGAGCGTGCTGCCTCTTGCCGCTCCCGCGCCTGCTGCCTCCCCAGCTACCGCTCCTCCTCCCACTCCTTCTACCCCTCCTGCTTCTCCCTCCACACCCTCCCCGCCCTCCCCACACCCCCGGGGATGGCAAGGCCCCTGCACCCATGGTGCTGGGAGACAGTTAGCCCAGTGAGACCCCCAACCCTGAGCCCTGAGCTTCCCCTCCCCCTTCTTCCCCTTGCTTCCCACTTCCAGCTCCCTCCTCCCAGATTTCCCCCTCCCCCTCCCACTCTCTTGCTTCCTCTCTCACGCCTTCTTTCCCCAGTCTCACCAGAGTTTCATTCCCCCCCCAGTTTTGTTAAATAAAGAGAGTTTGTGTTCATGAAAATACGTGTATTTCATTGTACACCAGGAGGGGGGTTAGGGAGGGGTAAGTGGAAGGACGTGAGGGAGGAATGAGGCACAAGCCCCCAGTGGGGCAGATCAGGCAGACTGTTGGTGCTCCTCAGGGTGGATGCTCTCCCGCAGGGCCTCCTGGATACTGACAGCCCCCCCGATGGACCTCCCGGATGGCAGCCTGCAGAAAGCTCAGCCAGGCTCGCAGCAACGTGACCACGAGAAGCACCAGAGTGCCCAGGGGCAGCTCTGGCTCCATGTTGCAGAGTGCTGTGGTGTCCCCAGTGAGGGCAACCAGAGCACACAGAGACAAAAATGCTTTGCTGTCCCCCATCGAAGTAGGCAAGCAAGCAGGGAAACCCGGCTGTCCGGGGGGGTCCCTTTAAGCACAGGGCTCAGATAGCCTCAGGCAGCAGCCACACAAAGTAACTCTTGACCTGATGCCACGCCAGATCTGGTTCCAGTCGGCCTTATATGTAATTCAGTGTCCACTCAGTGTGACCGTGCTATTTCGAAATAGCAAAATGCTATTTCGAAATGCAGTTTGTATATAGACACGTTATTAAGAAATATCTTATTTTGAAATAACTATTTTGAAATTAGATAATTTGAAGTAACGCTGTGGTGGAGACGTACCCCTACACACAAAATGGCCTTCGAGCGGAATACGTGCTCTCTGCCGTGTGGCCACCTGCCAGGCCCCGAGGCAGTGGTATCCTGCGAGCCAAAGGGGGCCTCTCCGGCTCTGCTCTCAGAGGACGTGGTGGGGCCCTCGGTTTCTGTAGCGTAGCGGTTTTCACATTCACTTCACACGCAAAAGGTCCCTGGTGTGGAAACAGGCCTCCTTTTGCCTTGGGTGCTGGAAAAAGCAGGCTTGAGCAAATGGGCAGCTGCTTGCTGCCTGGGCGTGCGCTCGTGCCCTCTCACTCACTGCTCTGGGCCTACGGCAGCCTTTTGTCCTGCGTTCTCTCTGGTGCTGCTGGGAGAAGGAAGCCGGCCCAGTGGGGTGGGCAGCGCCCTCTGCCCTAGAGGTGCCTCTACAGCACCACCAGCCCCTAGCTTGTAGACAAGGGCCAGTGGGGCAACAGATAATGTGCCTTGCTATTAATCAGGAGATTGTAGGTTTGATGCCTGCCTAGCTTGTGGAGGGTGGGAGTGTTCTTCTCCTTCTCCCCCAAAGGCAGCTGGTGGGGAGAAAAAGCAAATTCCCTGGCCCAAAGAAAAGGGAGGCCACCACTCTCAGAGCTGGTCCCTGTTGGTTTTGTGCACCTCCCTTCCCATAACCAGGCCTCCTTACCTGACATAAAAAACTTTTGACCGGCTTAACCCCAATGTGATTTGGGCACACAGCCTTCTGATCTGGAGTCAGACACGCTGCCATTACAGCATGAGGCCAGCTGGCAGGCTCTGTAGCTCTTGGCACTGGGAAGAGTGGGGCTGTGAGGGCAGGCAGAATGGTCTCCCTGTTGCACGAGTCCCAGCCCAGCCGCCCTGTGACGGACCGGACCGGGTACGGGCACAGCTGAGGGCATCCACTCAGGGCGAATTGCTCAAACTCAGGGCTCCTTACGGCCCCTGACTAAAGGGCCTTCCCAAACAGTCCACAAACCAGTCTCACCAAGCGCTTCAGCTGCCAAGCTGGCCAGCAAGAAGCCTCATGAGCAAAACCACTCTGACACCCCAGCTCTCCCTGTGCCACAATCAGCCCTGGGCCTGCACACAGGTGAGGGTTATAGAACTCAATCTCACCCTCCCCAAACGGGTTCTTCCAGTCCCAAGAAACCAGCCACAGGTCCCAATCAATTTACATTCTGGATCTTACTCACAAGATCACGCTGAGCCAATCCTCTCGAATCTAAACTCTAAGGTTAGGTCCACACTGCAGGCTTTTTGCACAAGAAAGGTTTTGCGGAAGAGTTCTTGTGTAAAAGGTCTTTCACAAGAGCACGTCCGCACTGCCATGTGCTTTTGTGCAAGAAATGTGCTTTTGCGCAAGAGCATCCATGGCAGTGTGGATGCTCTCTTATGCAAGAAAGCTCTGATGGTCATATTAACCATAGGGGTTTCTTGCGCAAGAAATTCATGTTGCCTGTCTACACTGCCCTCTTGAGGAAGAGCTCTTGCGCAACAGGGATTATTCCTCAGGGGGAGAGGAATAACTCTTTCAGAAGAAGCCCTGTTTTCCGACGCTATACTGTAAATTTACTTGCGCAAGAACGCGCGTGTGGTGTAGACAGCTGGCAAGTTTTTGTGCAAGAATGGCCGTTCTTGCACAAAAAGCCTGCAGTGTAGACATAGCCTAAAGGTTTATTACTAAAAGAAAGAAAAGCATGAGAGTAAGGTTGTTAAAGGATAATGCATTACATGCATCGACTCACCCGGTTCTCGATACAGGCTCTTAGCAGAGATGCTATAAACTGCTATCTTAAAAGTCTCTGGTGCACATCCTATATTAAGATGGGTCCAAAGTTCTTTCTGGCTCATTGTTCCCTGCAAGGCTGCATCTGGGATCAGGAGCTGAACTCAAGACAAGATGGAGGATGCCACATGGCACTTCTATACCTCTCCTGGCATCTTCCAAGCTGTATCAGGTCACATGGTCGGTGGCCTATCCCAGTGACCCAAGCCAGCAATCATGGTTGTGGCTGGTCTACAGGCCTCCCGATTCCTTCCCCAGGGGTGTCTTTGGCACCAAAAGATCTATTGTCCCTGGAGCCTCGCTAATTAGCATAGCCATTGAACGAACATTGTTGGCACATTGCTCTGCCTCAGACAGAGAATTTTCCAGCATCAACCCAGAGTCCATATCTATAACTCCACATACAGATATTATACAAGCACATGAATAGCATCTACAGAATCAGTAGAACGCAAGCTTTCACGTGACACCTCACATGGCCCCCTTTGAACCAACTTTTGGGACAACCCCCCCCATGGGTGTAACAGTGATCTGGCTTCTCCCTTTAAACATCTCACATGACCCCCTTTGTACAGACTTTTGGGGCAAACACCGCCCCCCCCATGGGTGCAACAGTGATCTTTAAAATCCCCCTCCTGACAGCGTGCTGGTGGGGGCTTTGGGCTGGCTTGCGTGGGCTCTTTACGTATTTATTTTGGCGGCGGCAGGGGGAGAGGGCACATTGCCGCTGATTCCCTTGCAGGAGGCGTTCCCCTCTCCCTGCCCCGGGGCCTCAGTGGGAAAGCAGGCCTGCCTGCTGGCCCGGGCCTCGTGGAAGTGAGAGCGGGATGTCTGGGTTGCCTGTGACACTGCCGCGGCCGCAAGCTACGGGCAGCAAATAAATGGGAGCCTTACTTGCTTGTGTCAGGGTGGCCGAGCGGTCTAAGGCGCTGTGTTTAGGTTGCAGTCTCCTGTAGAGACGTGGGTTCAAATCCCACCCCTGGCAGTGTGGTCAAAGTTCCAAAGGTGCCTCATGGCCTGGTGCTTTTCTTGCCATTGCCAGGGGGCTCTAGTTGCAGTGTGCGTTGGCACTGCCCCACAAACAGAGGCAAGGACTGGGGTGGCTGAGTGGTCCAAAGTGCTGTATTCAGTTTGTGATTGCCTCCAGCAGTATGGGTTTAAATCCCACCTCTCACAGCCCTTTGCCTCTTCCTCCCTAGGCAGTGCCAGAGTCAGCCTCCAATTCCTTCTTTTTCAACTTTCAATGGGTGGCCGAGCCGCCCAGGAGGCCAGGCCAGGCCAGCAGGGAATAGCTCATAGAACACTCCCACCTTGGATCTTGCGAGCCTTTCAGTGCCTGGCTCGCTGGGAGGTGATAGTCAGATGGTTTCAGCCACAGCAGTGGCCTCCCTTGCAGCAGCAAGCTCCCCGCGGACCACCCCCTGCGACGGGGTGCGGTCACAGACTACCCCTTAGGGGTTCCTCCAGGGGTGTTGACATGGCCATGGCCACTGCCACTCGCCTTCCCGCTCTCTGGGGCTTCTCACTGCCCGGTCCTGCTGGGCCAGCTCCACTGGTCTCCCCCAGCCAAGACCCCAAGCTGAGGTCCCTGCCCCCACCGAGAAGCAGGACAGACACTGAACCTCTTCAGGTCCAAGGAGAGGGCAGTTTAGGGCCCAGCCTCCTGGGACATCACTCCTCAGATGGAATCAGACCGCAACAAATTAGGTAAGCCCCCTTTAACAATGAAAGGGGGAATATGCACACTGCTTACCCCCCACGTAACATTGACACTGGGCTTGATAGAAAATAAAAATGCTTGTATTAAGTTGAAGCAGTAGGACTTAAGGAGTAATAAGTGAAAACAGGCAGCGCAAAACAGGTTACAAATCAAAAGAAGCAAAATGCTTGGCTAATTCTACACTGAAACTTCAGTACAAACTCATCAAACGCACCCTAAAACCTCTTTTCCAGCTGCCACTCTAAACCAGGGCTCTCTTCCTCACCCCGGGGTCCTTGGCAGACACAGCGATATTTGGTGCCTTGGCTGCTGTCCCTGCTGGCAGGGAGCTGTCCCTCACCTGCAGTTCATCCGCCTCCCTGAAAGGCGACAGCTCTGTGAGGGGGACAAGCTCTGTGCGGGGATGGGGCTGGGGGTGTTCAAGCCGGGCCATTTCACTGCATGTGTAAAAACCATCACTGCCGGCCCAGGCTGGGCCAGTGCGCTGGCATCCCTCATGTCGGGAGCATCCTCCAGGGAAAAACTGAAACTGCGTCAGGAGATAAGGGGTCAGGGTCCCCCGCTGGCAGGAGCTATAGGGCCCGGGGTCCCTCCACCCCTCCCCAGCAGGAAATATAGGGCCCGGGGTCCCTCCACCCCTCCCCAGCAGGAGCTATGGTGCCAGGGGTCCCTCCACTCCTCCCCAGCAGGAAATATAGGACCCAGGGGTCCCTCCACTCCTCCCTACCAGGGGCTATGGGATTAGGGGTCCCTCCACTCCTCCCCAGCAGGAGCTATGGTGCCAGGGGAGCCTTCGCCCCCCATCAGGACCTGGTGGGCGCCATGGGGGCTCACACACACACAGGTGCACACGCCCTCAAAATTGGTGCCCAGGACAAAACTCGCTCCGCTCCTGGAACGGGAACAGTGACTAGCAGTGAGGCCCCTCCCTGGCAGCACCGTGTCAGTGAGATGGGTCTTCTCAGCCTGGTGCCTCCTGAATGCTGGAAGGAGCTGCCTGGTCTGAAGGTCTGCAGTTCCCTGGAGAGAGGGGCTGGGGCCGGTGGCTGCAGGAAAACCCTTCTGCTGTGTCTGTGGCTGAGCTGCACAAAGGAAGATACAAGATCCCTGGTGGGGTCTTTGTCGGATGAACGTGCACAAGGAAAGAAGCTGAAAGCGCAACAGACACATAAAAGGGGCACGAGGGACAGTTAGAACATAAGAACGTAAGAACGGCCGTACTGGGTCAGACCAAAGGTCCATCTAGCCCAGTAGCCTGTCTGCCGACAGTGGCCAGCACCAGGTGCCCCAGAGAGGGTGGACCGAAGACAATGATCAAGCGATTTGTCTCCTGCCATCCGTCTCCAGCCTCTGACAAACAGAGGCCAGGGACACCATTTCTATCCCCTGGCTAATAGCCTTTTATGGACCTAACCTCCATGAAATTATCTAGCTTCTCTTTAAATTCTGTTATAGTCCTAGCCTTCACAGCCTCCTCTGGCAAGGAGTTCCACAGGTTGACTACACGCTGTGTGAAGAAGAACTTTCTTTTATTAGTTTTAAACCTGCTACCCATTAACTTCATTTGGTGTCCTCTAGTTCTTCTATTATGGGAACTAATAAATAACTTTTCTTTATTCGCCCTCTCCACACCACTCTTACCTTCTCCACGGGGAAGTCTGTCTTCTAGGTCAGTTAGTCGAGGAAAAGGAGAACACTCCAACGAGGCTCCTCCTCACACTCATGTTTGTGACCCTCATTCTCTCTCTAGCCTAAAGGGCAAATCTCAAGAAGGAGACTCCCTGCAGCAAAGCCATGGGGGTCTCTGAGCCTCCTTGCAGCAAAGTCTCTGAGGTTTCCTCTGCCCTGCAGCTTGTCCCACCTGGCCATTGTCATGGACTCTCTGTGAGGTCATCACCTCCCAACCTCCCTTAGCCAATAAGATGAAGTGCTGTGAAAGGCCCTTGTGATGTCACTGCCACACCCACCTCTGCCCTCCAGGGCTAATGTCCTGCCCCAGGCAGCCCCTTTGCATGGCTGAGCTGCTCCCAGGGGTGAAAGTGACACATTTCTTACAGGGACTGTTCCATTGGGCACCACCCCTTGGGCGGGGGTGAAGGTTAAGGCAGAAAGTTGAAGGGAGGGGAGGGAGTTGTGATAGGACAGTACCTGTAAGAAATTAAAGTGTGGAGTGGAGTGTGGGAGGCTCAAGGCAGGGATTTGGGGATTGTGTGGTGGGGGTGGGGCTCAGGACAGGGGTGAGGATATGGGATGGTACAGAAGTCAGGGCACAGGATTAGGGATGTGGGGGGAGGCTTGGGGCTGGGATTGTGTGTGTGTGTGTTGAGGGGATCAATGGGACTAGAATCCCAGCTCCCACAGCTCTGGGCTCCCTGAGGCCCTTTAACACACAAGGGCTTTCTCTGCAGCACGCTGAGGAGAGGAACCCCTGAGCCAGTGATGCCACTTTGCCCAGGTTGGCAGGGACAGGAAGCAGGCCGGGTGCCCAGTAGCCCCAGACAGATGTGCACATCTGCATGAGAGCAGCAGCTGTGGTGGGGCTCTAGAAATCTCCCCCTAGATCTAATTCCCCACGTGCCAGGCACCAGTCAAAGCCAGGGCTCTCGGGTCTCAAGCAGAACACTGCAGGGGGCGGATACGTGTCTATTTGAGGCAGGTTCCTCACTCCCACATCCCAGACACATACTGTGGCACAAAGACCAATGGTCCCTGCACAAAGTGTGTCACAGGGATAAGCGTTAGCCCCGGGAACAAGCATCTCCCTGCAGAAAAGACCCCCTGGTATGGAGCCAACAAACCCAGGAGCCACCCAGCTCAGGATCCCCAAGCGCACTGACACAGACTCCCTGGCACAGGAGAATCCCAAGCCTCGGTTCTGCCGGCCAGCGGTTTCCCCTCTTCTGTTTCTTGTCAACTCACTGCAAAACACCTCGCAATGGTAGATGAGGGTGAGTGTGGATAAACCCAGCTGTGCTGTAGAGCGGCTGTTAGGTGGGGAAAGAGAGGGGCCCCCTTGGCCTCCCCGAGCAACTCACACATGTAAGAAAACTGTGGTTGAAGGTAGTTCCATGCATGTCAGGATGGCCGAGTGGTCTAAGGCGCCAGACTCAAGGACTTGTCTTTCCCTTAGTTGGGTGATCTGGTCTCCAAAAGGAGGCGTGGGTTCAAATCCCACTCCTGACATGTCCTTGGTTTTATATCTAGAGCAGTGACCTCATTTTCCTGTCTCCCCTGACATTGCGGGAGCACTTGCTCAGCATTTCTCTTCGGCAGCATCTACACAGCAGCGTTCCTTGGGAATAACGGCCATTATTCGGGAATAACAATGGGAGCATCTACACAGCAATTCCATTATTCCGACTTCTGTAACGCTCCATCCAGACCAGTGGTCTGAGGAGCCAGGAGGTTTCCAGGCTGCAGACAGCCAAGCCCACAGGCAAAGACAAAGCAAAGTCCCAGCCACTTCCTGCTCAGCCCAGCAGGGTCTCTGTGTGGCCCCCAGACCTTTTGTTTCCCGTTGCCCATGTGCAGGGGCTCAGATTCAGCAACACTCACAGGCCCCACAGGAGAAGGCTGGTTTGATGCTTCACCCCACATCCCAGCAGCGAGCCCCCAAACTTCCCCTGTGTCTGAGAGCCCAGTTTTCTGTTTGAATTTTGTGTGGAAAGTGACATCAGGCCTGGGCATAGGGATTATTTACCAGTTCCCCTTGCCCTGGGGCTTTGCTGTTCTCACAGCTGTGATGGCCGAGTGGTCAAGGTGTTGGGCTAGAAATCCACTAGGGTTTCTCTGAACAGGTTCCAATGCTGCTCACAGCAAGGCCTGTGTTTTGGTCACTCCCCCTGCTAGTGTAACCCTTCTGCCAGGTAGTGCCGGCAGCAGCCAGGGCTGGGTTCAATATCAAGAGGTTCCTTTTCATCCATCTCACACAAAACTGGCTCAAGCCCCCATCCAGTAGCCTGGGAAATCCAAATGCACCCCCTGGGTACCTCGGAGAGGCGATGCTTCCCCACTTGCCAGCACAGAGTCTGAATGTAGAAAAGAAACTGTTAATGAAAGAGGGCGAAAAATAACGTGGCATTAGCCTGGGAAAATACCACAAGCAGGGTTCAGAACCAACCCACAAGTAAGTCCCCGCTCAAGTGGATTGAGCAATGTCCTTTGCCAGCAATGTAAGCAATATAAGTCCAGCAATGTACGTTTCCCATTCACATGCCCAAACTTTCTCTGCACCCCACTCACAGTTGCTGCCCTTGCTCAGGGCAGGTAAGAGCTCAGAAGTGATTTTCAGAGCTTACCTCCCACTCTTGAGGTGGTGGGGGGGCATAGGAGGCCTCTCACTCACTCTGCTGGCCACTCGCCACTGCTCCTACCGGTCGCTCGCTGGCCACTCCCTCCAGACACTCTGCTGGCCACCTGCTGCTGTTCCTACTGGACACGCACCAGCTACCTGCTGTTGCCGCTACCGGCGGCCCTGCTGGCTGCTTGCTCCTGCCAGCTGCTGCTTCTACGACGGGGATGGGTCTGGATCTGGGCCAAACCCAGGGATTTCTGCTCTTTGTCAGTTTCCTTGGTGATTGCAGCTCTTGGCCTCCCACCTAAGCTGGCCAAAAGATTCCAGGCCATCACTGGAATAATATTTTGAAATAACCAAGAGACTCCTTATGGAGTCTGTTTTAGAGCTATCCTTAAAATGGGCAGTGGGGATGGGAGAGACAGGATGAACCAGTGTTATAACTCAAGCCTGGAAGACATGTGGCCTGCTGGTTCACGCTCCTTCCCCCCACCGCGAGTCCACTCCACTTGAGTCTGGAAGGGGAAGGCTCATCCATCCCAGATTTTTTTTCAACGACAATGTCTCTCCTGCAAGCACTGGTGTCATATTTTAGAATTCCTACAGTTAGAGATAAAATGGTTTGTGACCTCCACAACAGCCAAATTAGTTACAATATTCTACATTCCATTCTCACAACCGATCCTCCATCAGGCCTATAACACTGGTTGAACTGGATTTACATAGCCACACCCCGGATTCCTCTCCCAGCCCAGCATGAGCTGTATTTACATATCAACAGTTGATTATCTTGCAGGGCTACACAACTGAAGGAGTGTACCCACAGCCAGGACTGCTCTCCCCTTTCATCTGGTTGTATTGGAAGCAGTGGTTCAGACCCTGTTTACTTCTGCAGTGTAGACATACCCTGAGGGAGTGGGGGGTGATACAGGGGGAGCAGCTCAAACATGCCAAAGGGTTGGCCAGGAGCAGACATGAGCCCTGCAAGGCAGCAGTGACATCACAAGGGCCTTTTGCAGCACTTCATGTTATTGGTTGGGAGGCAGTGACCTCACAGAGGGTCCATGACAACAGCCACGTGGGACAGGGGCAATCTGAGACGACACACTACAGGGTGTTTGAGCTGCTCCCCATGAAAAATGGTGAGACGGAGCCCTTGGCTGTGGGACCCACTTGTGTCTGTTGTTCAGGGTTAAATAAGATCTCCCCCAGGAGGTTGCCTGTTCCCTTCCCACCTTGCATTGGCTGGGAATCAAATCAAGCAGCAGACAGCAAATGCCAGGCACTGTCATTGTCTGGGCTGCAGATAAAGACCCTCTTGGAGTTTTGGTCCAAGAAGGAGTCTCTGCAGTCCATGTAGAGAAATGAGGACATTTATGGCCCAATGGCCTTGCAGAGAAAGGCCACTTTTTTTTGTTTCTAGACCAAGTCAAAGCCCATTAGCAAATGCTGAAGTCTGGGATTGAAGCAGGAATCTTTAGATTTTCAATCTAACACTCTCCCAACTGAGCTACTTTGGCTGCAGCAAAAGGGCCTCATAAAATCATAGAGCTGAAAGAGACCTCAGAAGATCATCAAGTCCAGCCCCCCGCTCTAGGCAGGACCAATCCCAACTAAATCAACCCGGCCAGGGCTTGGTCAAGCCGAGACTTAAACACCTCTCGGGATGGAGACTCCACTACTTCCCTAGGTAACCCATTCCAGTGCTTCACTACCCGCCTAGTGAAATAGTTTTTCCTAATATCCAACCTGGACCTCTCCCACCGCAACTTGAGACCATTGCTCCTTGTTCTGCCTCTCTGGCTTGTAATTCTCTGTCCGGGATATTTGGCAGCTGGGCCGCATGTCATCATGCCCTGCCCAGGAAGGCAAGACTGGCCTTTCCACAGTGCCCCTCCCCCACAGCCCAGAGCCAAGGTTCCGTGTACGCCAGGCCCGGGCAATATAGGCCAGCGGGCTGGATCCAGCCCATGAAGCCACCCAATATGGCAGCAAGAAGCCTCAGGCAGATTCCCTGCTTGCCAGGCCCCCACGCACAGCTGAGAGAAGGGTCTGCTGGGCCCTTTGTGTTTCACAGCTGTAGTGGAAAAGGCTTCATGCCTGGTCCATGCTCAAAGCTTGTTTGTGGCCAGTGGGAGCTGCCTGCTTGAAGCCCTGGCCAGTCCACACAAGCTCTTATTCACCCAGGTGTATGACCTGTACCCCCTGCACAGGGAAGGAGCTGCCTGAGAAATGTGCTTGGCTGCTGGGAGTGTCTCCCAGTCAGAGCCTGCCTCTGGCACCCCAGCCCCTCCCTTCCCTCAATCCACTGGTACACCACATAAACCCAACGCTCTGCCCCTCTCTTGAACCCACACCCCTCCCAGATCCTGCACCCCAATCCTCTGCCCCAGGTCACAACCCAACCCCCTGCAACCGTTCCTGCACCCCAGTCCTCTGCCCCAAGCTCCTGTCTGCACCCAACTTGCATCCCAGACCCCCACCTCCTCCATTAATAGCATGGAAAAGTGCAGCCCTGGGAGCGGTTCCCCATCAGAAGTCATTGCCCACCCCTGCCCTGAGCTGTGCAGCAGCCCAGCCCCACAGCTGCCATGTCTCCCCAGAGCCCTGAGGCTGGCACCAGGGAGGCCTGAGTCCGGGCAGTGCCCAGCGGAGCCCAGCGAGGGCAGAGGGAAGAGCTGGTACATGGGGTGGTGCCGCGGGCTGTTCTGAAAGGCTGCAGGCACCATTAGATCCTTTTGTCCTTCCCTGTCTCACGCCAGCACTGAGCAAAACTAAGGCTATGTCTACACTCGCAGCTTCTTGCGCGAGTAATATGCAAATGAGGCTAAGCGTGGAATATCGCCGAGCCTCATTTGCATACAGAATGAGCCACCATTTTTTTCAGAAGAGGCTCTTGCGTTACACCTATTACTTTTCAGGAAGAACGGCATCGCGCAAGAGGGTTTTTCTTGCGCAAGAAGGGGCAGTGTAGACGCTCCTTCTTGCGTAAGAGCCTCTTCTGAAAAAATTGGTGGCTCATTCTGTATGCAAATGAGGCTCGGCGATATTCCACACTTAGCCTCATTTGCATATTACTCGCGCAAGAAGCCGCGAGTGTAGACATAGCCTCAGTGTCGGTCTGAGCATCCATCCTGCTCTGGGACGTGTCTCTGTGGCAGGAACCTGCCCAGGCGGCTCTGGCAGTGAGGCCCCTCCCTGGCAGCACCGAGCAGTGAGAGCTGAGTGAAGGGGGAGGCAGGACGGGGGGGAGAAGGCTCCATGACTGTGTCAGAGGGAGGCTCTGCCCTGGCCACTGGGGAATCGTTGCCCCTCCGAGGGGCCCAGGCCTGGTGGGTCATTTCCCCAGGTTACTGAGTGGGGGCTGGAGCCAGTTCTGTGTTGTCTCCATCAACAACCAAACTGAACCAATGGGTTTTGTACCAACCTGACACTGCATTGGGCTAGTTCTGTGTGTGCCACGGAGCTTCCTGTAGCACTGCCCACCCAGGAGAGGGGAGGGGCAGTTAGAGTCACCCAGCTCTGCCCCTTCTGAAAATGGCAAGTGCTGTCTTAGCAGTGAGGGAGAGTTGGGAAGGAGCCTGAAGTAACCTCTTGGGTCACAGCTGCTGTAACATGTGACAATGAGGTGAGAAAAGTGACTGAGCGCTGGTCATGTGAAACTTAAGGCTGGTTTCTCTGACTGGGAATTGAACCCAGGCCACAGCAATGAGCGTGTTGTATCCTGACCACCACGGACACATAAAGTCCACCTCTTTGCTTACCTGCACTAGCCTTTCACAGGCCATTTTCTGTCCACTTCAGGATGGAGGGTCCATTCTCCCTTGCCCAGAGGGGACAAGAACAGCCAAACAGAACATCAAAGCAGCCAGACTGGGCCATGCCAGTCGTCCAACTAGCCCAGGATCCTGTCTCACAACAGCAGACAATTCCATTGTCCCAAGGGAATCCTCAGGACAGACAACTGTTAAGTGATCCCTCCTGTCACCCATTCCCAGCTCCTGGAATACACCAGCTAGGGACACCTTCCCTGTCCATCCTGGTTAAATGCCATTCATTGTGGCCCCCAGGGCTTCCAAAGTCGAGTAGCTCTGCATTAAGGGTTCTTATCAATGTCAAGAACCTCAAGCAGCATAAAGCCAGAGTGTGATGGAACTGGAAAGGAAAATGTTTCCACTAGAAGGAATTTCTTCCAAGGGGGCACTTAGAGTTGAAGCAAGGACCACTTGATCTGCAGTCAAACACTCTACCACGGAACTACACCCCCATGGAAGTAGACCTCTGCAGCCAGTGTTGGGAACTGAGCAGGAAACAAGAGGCTTTTGTGTAACACACCTCCCAAGTGCCACCCTTGGGCTTGGTCTCCAGACTGAGCAGGTGACTGATTCTGTCACATATGCAAGGCAGGTCACCCACATGGCCCCTGAGCTCAGCCCATGTGGGCGGCAACCAGACAGTGTGAGTGGAAGAGAGGGTCATGTATTTGTATATTTTAGGAAGGGTCCTGAGTCCTGGCTCCCAGCCACGCGTCTTGGCAGAAAGACCAACGGCCCCTGCGCAAAGTGCATTGTGGGAATAAGAATTGGGGCAGCAGGAAAGGGGCCGGCCCCTCAGCATCAGCGAGCAGGTGGGAGAAGATGGGAACTAATCCTGCTATCTCTCGCGTGCAAAGGCAGCACTTTTCCAATGGAGCTAATTCTGCCCCGCTTGCAACCTGTTTCCAGTGCTCTTGCCACTGTCTGGCCCAGGAGGGCTGGTGTCCAGCAGCTCTCTGCCCCAACGTGGCTGGCTTTTGGGGAGAGCAAGCAGGAAGTGGGGGCAGGAGGGGGGCAGCTACTGGAGCCACTTAGCCCCCTGGCTGGCTCTGCTGGTAAAAAGAAAAATTGGGATTTCCCCCCCTTCATTGGAAGAACATGGGCATTAATCTCACTACCTCTGGCATGTAAAGCAAGCACTCTACCACTTGAGCTAATTCTGCAACTGCCTTATCAGGGGTTTTCTTGGAGCCTCTTCCCTTCTCCACAGAGACGTCTGCCTTCTAGGTCAGTTACTCGTGGGAAAGGAGAAGGCTCCAAAAAGGCCTCAAGGGCAACTCTCAAGGAGACTCCCTGCAGCAAACCCATGGAGGGTCTCTGAGATGACCCCTGCCCTGCAGCCTGTCCCACCTGGCCATTGTCATGGACTCTCTGTGAGGTCACCGCCTCCCAAACTCCATTAGCCAATAAGCTGAGGGGCTGCAAAAGGCCCTTGTGATGTCACTGCCACACCCACCCCTGCCCTCCAGGGCTAATGTCCTGCCCCAGGCAGCCCCTTTGCATGGCTGAGCTGCTCCCAGGGGTGAAAGTGACACATTTCTTACAGGGCCTGTTCCATTGGGCACCACCCAATGGGCGGGGGGGGGAGGTTCAAGGCAGGAAGTTGCGGGAGGGGTTGTGATAGGATGGTACCTGTAAGAAATTAAAGTGTGGGAGGCTCAGGGTAGGGATTTGGGGAGTGTGTGAGACTCAGGGTAGGGGTGAGGATGCAGAAGAGTAGAGAAGTCAGAGCACAGGATTAGGGATAGGGGGGAGGTTTGGGTCTGGGACTGTGTGTGTGTTGAGGGGATTACTCTGCTTCCTGAAGCCCTATAACACACAGGGACTGACCTGGGTGCAGGCCAACGAGGGGGGTTTCAGTAGAGCTACATGTGAATGGATCCATTCAGCAACCACTGCCAGCCACAGACACAGGGGGAGGGAACTTTAGTCAAGGAAGCAGCAACTGTGAGGAAGGGTTGGAAGTGAAGGGGGTTAATCAGATGGATGTGAGTTTCCAGTGCTGGGCTGTGGGTGAGACTGATGAGAGGATGTCACAGGGCACTAGCATGCAAGGGGAGCAGAGAGGGCCCTGCTGTACTGAGAGACATGCCAAAGCCTGAGATTGAATAGAGACCTTTAAATGTTTCAGCTAAGGTTCCACACACTGAGCTACCAACAAACCCATCTGGCTGATTATTAACTGTCCAGGTTGTTTGGCAGCCGTGTCACAAACATGATGCCATCGTGCACGGCCCAGGAAGGTGAGACGGGTGTTTCCTGCCACCTACAGTTTGACTTGCTCCTTCCCCCCATTCCTGCCTTAGCTCCCGGGCTGACCTGGCAGCTGAAGTGGTCTGTGGCCCAGCAGCCTGGGCAGGAAGTTGAGTGGCCGGATCCTGGTGGCAAGAGTCTTGGTGCTTCTTGTTTCCCTGCCCCCCTCTGGTGCCCTCAGTCCCCACCTGCAGCCCCTGTTACCTGCCTGGGTCCCTGTGCTGTGTCAGATACTCAAGAAATCCCCCTGTTTCACACGGGCTGAGAATGGCTTTGGGCTAGAGAACAGGGCTGTGTCATTCCCTACGGGAGCAGGAGGCCCCTGGAGCCCAGAGCGAGTGGACTCCCCAAGGGGCACACGGTGAGAGACAGGGGCTGGTGTCTCAGGGAGGGGAGGTCCCAGGAGGCAGAGGGGCACCTGTGACTCTCAGCTGGCAGCTGACACTCTGCTCCTTGCTTCCCTTCCGCTGCTTCACCTCTCAGGGCTTGTTTCTCCTTCCTTGTCCATAGCAGGCAGCTACACAAAGGCAAGACACCAAACCAAACAGCCCTGTGGCCAGCATGGGGCTTGTACCCAGGACCTGGGCATTATTAGCATCAAGTTCTAAACAGCTGAGCCAGCAGGCCCACGAGTGGCCCTTTGGGAAAGACGCCACAGGCAGCTGCAGGAACATCTCTGCCACTTCTAAGAGCTTGTCTCTGATGGGGCCATGAGCGACTCACTGTGATGTGGGCTGGCTAGTCCAGAAGTCAGAGGAGCAGGAGCCTGTGTGGGTTCAGGGGGGCCTTGAGCAGGAGCAGGTTTGGGTTCAGGGGAGGGGCTGCTGGGCTGCTAAACAGGTGGCTGGCAGCAGCGCTGTGGGCCAGGCACATGGTCCAGGTCTCCTAGAGATATTGAGCCTCCCTCTGTAGCTTGGGCCGAGGAGCCTGCCCCCGACAGGGAACCTTGGGCCAGCCATTGCAGCAGCAGGAATTTGGGCATCAGGTCACCCCATTGGGGACAAAGGAGGGAAGAGAAGGGTTTTGCCTGCCATTGGGGAAAGCTGGCCAGGACAAGACCCTTTAACTGCTGGGTCTCTGCAGGCTGGAGCCTGCTCCTACCAGCTCTCTGGCCTCCTTCCTGCAAAACTCTCAGCCTTTTGTCTGTTTCTGCTTCCCTGTCCATAGCAGGTAGCTAAAGGGTGGGCCAGTCACCACAGCAAACATTGCTGTGACTAGCATGGGGCTTGAAGCCATGATCTTGGCATTATTAGTAGCACAGGCTAACCAACTGAGCTAGCCAGCCTATCAGAGGCTAAGCTCATAAATGGCCCTTTCGGAAAGGCACCTCCAGCAGCTGCAGGGACGTCTCTACAGCTGCCAATGGCTCTTCTCTGACGGGGCCACTAGCGACTCACTGTGAGGTGGGCTGGCTCGTCCAGCTGGTCTGAGGTTTGGTCAAGGTGGCTGGTGGCCGGCATGGCACACTGAGACCCAGGGGAAAGAGGCAGCCGGAATCTCTTGCTGCCAGCACCTTGCCTCCCAGCTTCTTCCCTGTCAGCAGCAGCCACAGCCCCTTTCAACCACTGGGTCAGCCCGGGAAGGGAGGCGGAAATGGGGCCAAGTAGCGAGTCAGGCTCAGGGGGGCAGGCAAAGCTCATCTTTCCCTGCAGGGCCACTGGCAACAGCTTCTCTCTTGTGCCCTGCTGAGGAGAAAACACCCTGAGAGGGACCATAAAGACCAATTTAAAAGAGCATTTAGAGGGGGGCACCTCTTAGCACAAAGAGTCAGAGCCTGGCAGTGCCTTGGATGGGACATCAGGGGAAACAGGGACCTCCAGCCAGGTTGTAAGTTCTAGTCTGCAGACCAGCTGGGTCCAGGAACCCCTGCCTGCTGGGCAGAGGTGGAAAGTAACTAAGTAGAAATACTTGATTACACTACTCAAAACCTTTTTGGGGTATTTGTACTTTGCTCAAGTAATTTATTTTTGTCACACTTTGACTTTTAATCAAGTTGGGTTTTTTAGACAATATTGTACTTTTTACTCTACTCCCATTTCCAGAAGCGCTGGGTTACTCATGACTTGCATCATTCTGCTTTGCTAAAGCCCAGCTGCATGTGCAAGCACCCAGTCATCCAAAAAATAGCCAATCCACAAGCACAATGACCCTGCCAAGGAAGAAGCCTTTTAATAGCTGCATCAACACCTTGTCATTCAAACCCAGTATCCCTGCAGGCCCTGCCAGCCTGAGACCTGAGCGACCAGGGTGGCTGCCCAGGGCTCCGTGCTGAGGGGGATGCATATGGGAAGTCTCATGTGACCTTACCTTGGGCCAGCCAGCTAAACAGGAGGGAAACCCAGCAGCCAAGGTCAGGGAGGACAGAGACACTTACTTGTGTCGGGTGAATCCTCTGCTCTGGTGGGAGCAGCAGCAGGGTAGGTGGGTGCCTGGGGCAGGGGCTCCCCATTCTCCCTGGGACAGCGGGCCCCTGTAGAAGCCCTGTGGGGAGAGGTGGGGCAGGCTGTGCTGGAAGAGGCTGGGGGTGGGCGACTGAGTGGGGTGGGGATTGAACAACAGGACCCAGAAGCCTGATGCTGAAACTCCCCCTCAGTCTGGAGTTTCACACCCTGACGGATGAGAATAAAGTGTCTCAAAGGAGCTACAGCCCCAGAGCCCTGCCTAGGGATGACTCAGCCAGTGGGTTAGAAGCACCAGGACACAGAGAGACTCAGGAGCTGCTCAGGGACAACCAATGGCGAGAAGCAGAACAATTCCCCCAGCAGACGATTGGTTCTGGCTCATTTGCTGGGACTTAAGGAGAACAACAAAGTCCTGAGTCTCCTCCCTGTGACTTCCTCCCAGCTCAGCCAATCAGAACTGGGACTGGAACTGGCAGGCTATGTCTACACTGGTGGGCTATGTCTACACTGGCAGATTATTGTGCAAGAAGGGCCACATTGCCCACTCACTCTTGCGCAAGAAGTTTTACAGTAAAGCGTGATAAGAGAGGGGTTCTTGTACAAGAGCTATGCTCTTTTCTAACAGGTGTAAGTCCTCTTGCACAAGAGCTCTTGCGCAAGAGGGCAGTGTGGACACAGGACAGGGGTTTCTTGTGCAAGAAAGCCCTATGGCTAAAATGGCCATCAGAGCTTTCTTGCACAAGAAAGCGTCCACACTGTCATGGATGCTCTTGCGCAAAAGCACAGCTCGCACATGGCAGGGTGGATGTGTTCTTGCACAAGATGCCACCACTGCAGACACAGCCAAAGGGACCTTCAGAGATGAAGTCCTGTCCCCGGCCTCACAGCAGGACTAAGCACCATCCAGATCGATGGCTCTCCAAAACAAGAAGCTACTAGGAGCAGGGTTTGAACCCACACAGACAAACCTCCACTGGATCTTAAGTCCAATGCCTTAACCACTCAGCCATCCTGCTGATAAGCAAAATGGCAGAAGTGTGCAAGTTCTCTCCCCAAATACCCCAGGGACTCGCTCTCAGAGCATCTGTCCGTCCCCTCTCTGTGCCAGGGCTTCCCACCGAAAGGGTGAGAGAGCCGCTCCCTCCCCGCCAGTGAGGAGGGAAGCAGGGAAAAGGGAAACCAAACAAGACAAAACCCAATGTCCCCAGGGATTCCAAGGGACAAAGGCCTGGTGGGGAAAATACCCCCCACACACACACCTTCACCTAGGCTATGTCTACACTCCCAGCTTCTTGCATGAGAAATATGCAAATGAGGCTAAGCGTGGACTCTCATGGAGCCTCATTTGCATACCTAATGAGCTGCCATTTTTGCAGAAGAGGGCAGGATGGGGGCGTGTCAGTGGGGCCCTGTTCTCAGTCCATCCCTCACAGGCCCTGTGGGCTGCTCGAGGGGCTGAGCCCATCTGCCCAGGCCTGGCGCAGGGATGGAACATGGGGCACATTTCCCTCCGTGAACGTGTGTGGGGGCAGGAGGGAGCAACACGGGCCCGGCTGAAGGTTTTGTGCCGGGGCTGGAGGCTTAAGCCTGAGCTGTTGGCCTCATCAGGACTTCTTCCTTCCCCCCGTCAGCAGCGCACAGGGGGCAGCCGGGAGAGCCGGCACCAAGGGCAGTGGAGGCCAAGGCACAAGCCCCCCAGAGGGGACAGGCCTGAGGCCTCTAGCTTGCCCAGGCTCATGCCCAGGGGCTTTCTGTGGTGCCGGGTGGGGGAGGGATGCCAGGCCCAGGCCAGTGGGAGAAGGGGCAGCGCCTGCCAGGGCAGCAAGGGGAGCTGCAGAGAGCAAGACACGGCATTTCTGTCTCTTTTCGCTGTGGCTGCTGCTGACAGGGAAGAAGCTGGGAGGCAAGGTGCTGGCAGCAAGAGATTCCGGCTGCCTCTTTCCCCTGGGTGCACAGTGCATGTACAGCCCCACCCCCTCGGTGCACAGAGCTTGTGGTGGGAGGATGCCCTTGTGCTGCCCAGCCTGGCCCAGCCACCGCCGCTGGCGCGCAGCCCAGGGTCACCTGGGGCAGGCCGTGCAGGGCCCCACAGCTGTGTGGGGAAGGGCACTGCTGACAGGAGCTGTGGAGGTTAATGCAGCCCCAGCCCCGGGGAGGCCGCAGTCTGCCGGGAGCCGGGTGCGCAGTGCCTGATGACAGCTATAAGGGGCGCTGCACACCCCTTACAGCTGCCATCAGGCACCCCAGGCAGTTGCCCCACTTGCCCACCTCTTAATCCAGCCCTGATGCCAACAGTAACAGCCCCACTGCTGGTAACTCACAGAAGCCCTTGTTGCCCGAGGAAGAAGTGTGGGCAAAACACAGACCTCGCTGTGAGCAGGATTTGAACCTACGCAGGGAAACCCTATTGGATTTCAAGTCCAACACCTTAACCACGCGGCCATCACAGCTGTGGGCAAAGTTAACCCCGGGAAACTGGTAAATAATCCCAGTGCGCAGGCCTAACATCACCTGCCATAGGATTCACACAGAAAACCATTTCAACAGTCGTGCAAAGGAGTCCCGGCTATTCTTCTCTTAGGCTGCCTTGGAGGTGAGTTCTGCTTCAAGGTCTTCTCTCCTCCTTCTTGGTCTTCCTTTCCCTTCTCCTTCCTTTTCTCTTCTCCCCTTTTCCTTCTTCTTGCTGGTCTCCTTCTTGAACCCCAGTTTAAAAAGAGAAATTCAAGTACCGCTTAGTTCTACCTTAACCAATTATTTTAGTATAATTTCACTATCCAGTCATAACATACTGTAACAGAATTACCTAACCAATCATACCCCACCGCCTTTGTTGATTTACTCCTCGCAAAATCAATTATACAGCATACAGATATAAACCGGACAGATATCACACAGACAAACAATAGGAAAGTGAGGACAAGAATCATAGAATGCCCATTGCACAACCACAACTACTGGTAAGTAGTCTTTTGCCAGACAAAATGTTTTTAATTAAATTTTCTCTACCCACCTTGAGATCTGTTTCTTGCCTGGTGACAGTGGGTGCCACTAGGATAAGACCCCCCCTTCTCACAGCCTAGTGTGACACTATTTAAATGTCATTTAGATGGAATGTGAGCATGTAACTCCAGGCTTTATAGCTAATTGCTATTCAGTCTGGCTGCGGAAGAAGGCTTTACTTTACACCTAGGCTATGTCTACACTGGCAAGTTCTTGTGCAAGAACAGCCGTTCTTACACAAAAGCTTGCCCGCTGTCTACACTGTACATGTGTTCTTACGCAAGTAAATCTACAGTATAACGTCAGATATCAGGGCTTCTTGCGCGAGAACTCTGATGCTGCCTCTCAGGAAGAAGCCTTCTTGTGCAACTGTTCTTGTGCAAGAGGCCATTGTAGACAGGCAACATGAATTTCTTGCTCAAGAAAGCCCTATGGCTAAAATAGCCATCAGAGCTTTCTTGTGCAAGTAAGTGTCTACACTGGCATGGATGGTCTTGCGCAAAAGCACATCTCTTGTGCAAAACCACATGGCAGTGTAGATGCCCTCTTGTGGAAAAGTTTTTGCACAAGAACTCTTCCACAAAAGAATTATTGCACAAGAAGCTGCCAGTGTAGTGTATATTGAGCCAATGCATTAGGTATTGTAAATTAGGCCCTAATCAAAACAATTCACATTGAGACTCGAGCCTTCAGCATTCCTCTAATCTCCTTAACATGGACACAAGACAAGATTCTGTCTCTCACTTACTAAACCTTAGAACAAAGAAATAGATATTTAATTAAAGGCCTAGAACGCTATCCCTGCCTTAACAGAAATCACACAGTGCTACATTATTAAACCAGAAATACAAATATCAAACTCTTACTCCAGCCAGACCGAGGCAGGTAGCAGGGGCTGCAACTCAGGAGCGGCTGCACAATAGGAGTTAGGGGCAGCATGGAGCTGGGAGGTGCCTGGGCAGGGATCAGGGGGCTGTGGGTGGGAGTGATGGCATGAGATAACTGAGTTGGCAGGGAAGCAAGTAGCACCAGGAGTCTTCCCACCAGGGTCTAGCTGCCCAATTTCCTCCCCATGGTGCTGGGCCCCCGACCAATTCAGCCACCAGGAGCTCAGGCAGCAATGGGGGGAAGAAGTGAGTCAAACAGTGGGGGGGAGGGAAATGCTTGTCTTGCCTTCCTGGGCAGAGCACGGCTTGTGTGGGGCAGGGCTGCCAAGCACCTTGAACAGAGAATTACAGGCCAAGGAAAGTTAAATTATACCAGCCAAGGTAGCTCAGCTCAGTGAGCTTTGAAGTAGAACTCTACAGGTGCCTGCTTCAATCCCCTGTGTTGGCATGTCTCTAGGTACAACAGGGTCCTCTCTGTGCCCTTTGAAATGCTGGTGCATTTTCCCCTCAAAGTGCCCATCTTGGGGTTCTGTGTGTGGCCCACCAGACTATTTGTTTATTATTTTACACATCACAGAGTAGCCAGATTCCACCACAACTACAAGCCCCACAGGTTTGAGGCTGGTTTGATGCTGAACCCTCTGGCTCAGAAACGAGGCCCCCAAACTCCCCCTGAGCTCTGGGAGGCAGGTTTGCTGGTTGAATTCTGTGTGGCAGGTGACTTCAGGTTGAGAAAAAAACAGGTCCTTTGTCTCTCTGGTGATCTAGTGGCTAGGATTCAGCATGTTCACTGCTGCAACCTGGGTTCAATTCCCACTTAGGCAAGCCTGTTTTCTCTAGTAGCCTACAAATAGCCAACTTCTTTTCTGTGATTGCAAGGAGAGATTAAAGCACCTGTAATACAGCAGGTTCCTTATGGGCTCGCCTTCACCCTCATGACTAGCAAGGAAGGAAGCTCTGTGGCTGACACAAGGTGTGTTTTGTTGTTGAAGGAGACAACACAGAACTGGCTCCAGCCCCCACTCAGTAACCTGGGGAAATGAGGCACCAGCTGGGGGCACCTCAGAGAGGCGACAATTCCCCACTGGCCAGGGCAGAGCCTCCTGCTTACACATCTGCTGTGTAGATGCCCCTGCCCTGCTCAGTGCTGCCAGGGAGGGGCCTCACTGCAAGAGCCACCTGGGCAGATTCTGGCCACAGAGACACGTCCCAGAGCAGGATGGATGCTCAGACCGACACTGAGTGTTGCTCAGCGCTGGGGTGAGACAGGGAAGGACAAAAGGGTCGAACAGCACCTGCAGCCTTTCAGAGCAGCCCCCGGCCCCACCCCCAAGTACCAGCCCTTCCCTCTGCCCCTGCTGGGCTCCGCTGGGCACTATCTTGAGTCAGGCCTCCCCGGTACCAGCCTAAGGGCTCTGGAGAAGACATGGCAGCTCCGTGAGCAAAGTCCAGAGCCCCTGGCTGGGCAGGGCTCATTAAGCAGCTGTGGGGCTGGGCTGCTGCACAGCTTAGAGCAGGGGTGGGCAAGAACTGGGAACCAATCCCAGGGCTGCACTTTTTCATGCTATTAATGGAGGAGGTGGGGGTCTGGGATGGAGGGAGGGAGGGTGCAGACAGGAGCTTGGGGCAGAGGACTGGGGTGCAGAAACGGTTTCAGGTGGTTGGGCTGTGACATGGGGTAGAGGATTGGGGTGCAGGAGATGGGAGGGGGTGTGGGTTCAGGGGGCAGAGGGTTTGGTTTACCTGGGGTACTAGTGGGTTGAGGGAAGGGAGAGGCTGAGGTGCCAGAGGCAGGCTCTGGCTGGGAGACGTATCTGGCTCACTCCTCGCCAGCAGCCCAGCACATTTCTCAGCCAGCCAGCCTGTCTGCCTGCCTGCCCTGCCCCCACACAGGCTGCAGGGGCCATGTGGGTTGGTGAATAAGAGCCTGAGTGGAGGGGGGATGGTGCTTCACATGGCCAGAAACCAGCCAATGGGATCGTGCCAGGAGCAGGGACACTAACAGCTTCACTCAGCTCTCAGGGTTCGTCTACACAGTGCGCTGATTTTTTAATAGCTTGTTTCAAAGTAGCACGTCCACACTGCAGGGAAGCCTCGACTTAGAGCCCCAGGAGGCACTGGGGAGTTATTACTTTGACTGGCCCTGGGCAGGAGCTATTTTGAAATAGCTGCAGTGGAGCATCCACACTCCGGCTATTGCAAAATAGCTATTTCGGAAGAGGCGTTATCCCTCGTGCAATGAGGTTTACAGATTTGGAACTAAGCCGTGGGTGGCTTTTGAGGTGAGTGAGTAGGAAGACGGAGGGGCCACAGCAGCCACTTGGCCCTCTGCTTGCAAAAAAGAAACAGTGAACCTGCTGGTTACTGGAAAATGTGGGCATCAATCCCCCTACCTCTTACATGCTAAGTAAGCACTCTACCACTTGAGCTAATTCCCCTGCTGTCCATAAACTACAGCTTTTGGTGACTCTTCCCTTTGCCACAGGGATGTCTGTCTTCCAGGTCAGTTAGTTGGTGGGAGGGGAGAACCCTCCAACGAGGCTCCTCCTCACACTCATTCTTGTGACTCTCATTCTCTCTCTGGTCTCAGGAGCAGATCTCAAGGAGACTCCCTGCAGCAAAGCCATGGGGGGTCTCTGAGATGGCCCCTGCCCTGCAGCCTGTCCCACCTGGCCACTGTCATGGACTCTCTGTGAGGTCACCGACTCCCAACCTCCTTTAGCCAATAAGCTGAAGGGCTGCAAAAGGCCCTTGTGATGTCACTGCCACACCCACCCCTGCCCTCCAGGGCTAATGTCCTGCCCCAGGCAGCCCCTTTGCATGGTGAAGTGCTCCCAGGGGTGAAAGTGACACATTTGTTACAGGAACTGTTGTATTGGGCACCACCCCTTGGGCAGGGGGAGGCTCAAGGCACAAATGAGGGGGGTTTCAGTCAAGCTACATGTGAATGAATCCATCTAGCAACCACTGCCAGCCACATGCACAGGGGGAGGTTTTTGTGCAACAACAACATGCAGTGGAGACATACTGAGAGAGAAGTGGCCCCTTCAGGGAGGGTGGTGCGATCTGCTAAAATAGCTCAGTGGGGAGAGTGTTAGACTGAAGATTTAAAGGTTCCTGGTTCAATCCCAGGCTTTGGCAAAAGCATTTGTTCTTGAGGCTTGTCCCTTCTTTGGCTCCCCTGTGAGGAGCCCAGCTGTGCCTCCTGGGAGGGCCTTGTCTGCCCTGCTGCTCCACCTAGGAGCCAGCAAATCCTGCTTCTCCTCTGCCAGGGAAGGGAAAAGGAGCTCACCTTAGAGCAGTGTCAAACCAGCCCCCTAAGAACACCTGCTCTGCCAGCTGAGCTATTGAAGCTCCTCTCTTGCTGCTGCTTTGTCCATCATGGCAGGAACAGAATCCGGCACTCTCCAAATCAGGCCATGTGCCCAGTAACCCCAGACAGATGTGAACATCCGTGCGCTGGCGGCAGCTGTTGTGGGACTCTACAAATCCACCACTAGACCTAATTCCCCATATGCCAGGCAGCCCAAGGGAGGGCTCTGGGGTCTCAAGCAGAACAGAGTCTGGGGGGCGGGTGTCAGCAAACTGGGCTCTCAGAGCACAGGGAAAGTTTGTGGGCTCTTTGCTGGGCCATGTGGTGAAGCATCAAACCATCCCCCCCCATGGGGCCTGTGAGTGTTGCTGCGCCTGGGCAATGGCAAACAAAAGGTCTGGGGGCCACACAGAGACCCCGCTGGGCTGAGCAGGAAGTGGCTGGGACTTTGCTTTGTCTTTGCCTGTGGGCTTGGCTGTCTGCAGCCTGGAAACCTCCTGGCTCCTCAGACCATTGGTCTGGATGGAGCGTTACAGAAGTTGGAATAATGGAATTGCTGTGTAGATGCTCCCATTGTTATTGCAGTATAATGGACGTTATTCCCAAGGAACGCTGCTGTGTAGATGCAGCCTCAGAGAAATGCTGAGCAAGTGCTTCTACAATGGCAGGGGAGACATCAAAATCAGTTTACTTTTCTAGACAGGAAGTGTCAGGAGTGGGATTTGAACCCACATCTCCATTCAGAGACCAGACTACCCAACAAGAAGAAAGACAGGAGGCTGAGTCTGGGGCCTTAAACCATGCTGCCATTTTAAGGCTGTAGGGCAAGTAAACCAAACTCAGAGGAGATCTACCCATCAGCCTTTTCCTGCCTCCCTCTGCTTGTCTTGCTACTTTGTCCCATTTCCTGACCTGACCCAGAGGCTGAAAGGGACAGTAGCTGCTGATGGTGGGAGGGGGGGGCCAGGGGAGAAGATGGACAACAAGAACCTGGCAGAAAGAGGGTCAAGGGCCCACACCTCTCTGTGCCACTTGGCTTCAGCAGCAGTTGCTCTGATGAGGCTGTAACATAGGAAGGGGGAATTTTCAGTAAACCTGTCCTCTGGAGTCTTAGCCCAGTACCCACAGGGTTCAACACAAGAGAACAGCCCAGCAGGGCCTGAGAATCACTGCTCTTTGAAAGATTTGAACTCACAACCTCAGCATGTTGCTTATAGGTACTGCCTTATAAGTACTGTACACTGACCCATTGTGCCACTGCAGCACCCTTTGTAAGTATTTCTTCAAAAGCCTTAGATTGAAAAAGTCAAGAAGCACAAAGTGGAATTAAAGGAGAGGGTCAAGATGATCACTCTCAGAGATTTGCACAAACCAACACCTCACCAGAAGGTCCCACTGAGATCTGAACTCAGATTGCAGGACTCAAAGTCCTGCCCCCTTACACTATAGGACCACAACACTGCTACATGTTTGAGATTCTCAGCTGGTAACTGATACTCTGCTCTCTTTGCTTTTTCCATTCAGTTGCTTCACCTATCCAGACCCTGCCCCCAACTGTATGTGGCCTCATGGGAACTATCTGGCTCCCTCTGGCTCCCTCTCTGACAGAGGAAGGAGAAACGTTGGCATGTATTACACACGTTGGCACCGCACAGACGCCACCCCTGGGTCCCCCTGCCCTGAGCTCCATGGGACAGGAAGAAGCTCCAGGAGATGGTTCCCCTGGGATCACATCTCACATCCATACAAAGGCTGTGGGGACCCAGACCCCCCCTGCAGCCAGGAATGCCGGTTCCTAGAAGCTCCCACCTAGAAAGGACTTGACTGAGGGGTCAGGAAGAAGCTGGGGGGAGAGGAGTCACAGAGGTTTCTGGGTGGGAGAGTGCAGCTTCTCAGCTCTTGGGCAAAGTTCAAGAGAGGCAAAGGGAGAGGCAGGGAAGTTGCTGGTAGGTTCTCTGCATGGCCCAGGGATCCAGACCAAGAGCTGTGCTCATGTTTTCTGCCATAAAGCATTGCTTCTGGGCTTCCTGCTTCTTGGAGAAGACAGAAAGCAGTGAAAGGCAACATGCAGCTGCACAACCTACTGAAGCCCATTTTGGGGAGCTGGGGGGGTTTAAACTGAAACCTCCCTGAGAAGCTGGCTTCTTCCTCCCCACATTGCATTGGCTGTGAATCGAACCCAGGTCAACCGCTTGGAAAGCAGCTATGCTCACCGCCATACCACCAATGCCTGTACATACAACTTGTAGGAAAATTAGTGAGGGAAGTACGCCTCTGCCATGAGGCAAGCTGGAGGTGAGAGGGTGCCTGTGTGGTCTGGGGTAAAGCATAACTTCTTGGCCGTTTGGACAAGATCAGGAGTGGTGATTGGGGATAGCAGCTGCCTTGCACTCTCTGTGACGTGAAGAGCTGGGCAGGAGAGAAGTCCCAGAGGTTTCTGGGCGGGCGAGTACAGCTTCTCGACTCTTGGGCTAAGTTCAAGAGCAGCAAAGGGCGAGGCAGGGAAGTGGCTACTCGCTACTCTGAGTGGCCCGGGGATCCGGCCCAAGAGCTGTCCTCATGTTTTTTGCCATAAAGCGTTGCTTCTTGGCCATTTGGCTAAGATCGAGAGCTTCCTGCCTCTCGGAGAGCCATGTCACAGGCACAAGCCCCCAGAGTCTTCGTAGCAATTCTGTTATTTTGAAATAATTCTGAAATAACAGGAGGCTTATTCCGACTTCTGCAAACCTCATTCGATGAAGAATAACGCCTGTTCCAAATTAGCTATTTCAAAATAAGGCGTCTGTAGATGCTCCACTGCTACTATTTTGAAATAGCCCCTCTCTAGGGCCATTGCAAGTTATTCCTCCTGGAGCTCTAACTTGAGATAACTCTTCTACATTAGAGGAGCCTTCCTCAGACTATTCTGAGGTTTCCCTGCAGTGTAGACCTGCTATTTCGAAATAAGCTATTTTGGAATAACTATTCCAGAATAGCCTATTCCGAAATAAATGTGCCGTGTAGAAGTAGCCAAAGAGTCCTGAGAGATGAAGCAGCTGGAGGGAAACCAGGAGATCAGAGGCCAGCCTGAGACCTGAGTGTCCCAGGTACCCACCAAAGGTTTCTTGTCTAGGTTCCATGGTGTAAGGGGCAGTACTCAGGACTCCGAATCCTGCAGTCTGAGTTGAAATCTCAGTAGGACTTGCTGGGGCCAGCTGGGTTGCTGTGAGGTCCTCACACTCCATGACTAATGTCTACACTCATGGCTTCTTCTGGCACAAGAGTGTCTTCTGCAAATATGGTGGTTCATTAGCTATGCAAATGAGGCTTGCCAATATTCCATGCTTAGCCTCATTTGCATATTACTTGCTCAAGAAGCCATGAGTGTAGACATAGCTCATGGGTTTTGGCTTCCTTGTCCTGAGGTTCACCAAGGGCAGTTTTGCTTGTCTGGGGCCCAGTGGAGCTTGGGCTCCAGACTGATCAGACTTGTGGTTGTTTTGGCAGCTAATAAACAGCTTTATTGATCAATAAGGCACAAAGTGAGCCAAACGTGGTCCCAGCAGAGCCGGGCCCAGTAAGGCTGCTCATACAATCAATCCTAGTATCTTTATACCCTTAACCAAACAGTCTGGTGTCAGGACATCCAATTACAGAAATCCTCAATTAAACTTTGGAGAGCGAAGCCTTATCAGCAAGATAGAGGGCAGGTGCTCGGGAGCGAGGCTCTTCTCCCAACCAGCTCAGTTAACACATTCCAATCGCCCATCCTGTCGGCCTCTCTCACGGGGTGACAGAAAGTTCACTCTGGTCTACATGCTAAAGCAAAAAAGCTGAAATGGTTTCTCTTATACAAGATGGCTTCTAGCTAAATATGAAATGGTTTCCACAGTCTGGTGCCTGATGCCATCACAGCTGCAGGGCAGCTCAGCCCATGCTGTAGGCAGCCAGACTGGGAGCAGAACAGAGGGTCAGGAGAGGGGGATTTGTATATGTGGAGAAGGGTCCTGAGTCCTGGCTCCCAGCCATGCACCTTAGCACAAAGACCAATGGCCCCGGCACAAAGTGCATTTTGGGAATAAGAGTTGGGGCAGCAGGAAAGGGGCCAACCTCTGAGCACCAGCGAGCAGGTGGGAGAAGACAGGAGGGAATCCTCCCACCTCTTGTGTGCAAAGGGAGCGCTAGCCCACTTGCAACTCATCTCTACTGCTCTTGCCTCCACCAGGCCCACTGGCTCTGTGCTAGAGCCAGTTGTGTGTGAGAGGGATGAAAAGGAACCCCTAGACATCGAACCCAGCGCTGGCTGCTGCCAGCACTCCTGGCAGAAGGGTTACACTAGCAAGGGGTGTGGCCAAAACACAGCCCTCACTGCAAGCAGGATTTAAACCTGCACAGGGAAACCCTATTCGATTTGCGCAAAAAGGCCTGCAGTGTGGACATAGCCCCCGAGATGGATTGCAGCAGAAATCTCCACCTGCGTGAAGACATGGCCTAATGGTGCAATTAGTTATGTAGAGACTGCCGTAACCATTTTATATGTTTAGCTAAAAGCCATCTTGTATAGCAGAAACCATTTCAGCTTTTTGCCTTTGCATGTAGGCCAGAGTGAACTTTCTATCACCCCATGTGCCAGGCCAAGACAGATGTGCTATTGGAATGTGTTAATTGGGCTGGTTTAGCCAGGAGAGGTACTCCCTCGTACCTGTCCTCCATCTTGTTGATAAGGCTTTATTTTCCTAGCTTAATTGATGATTTCTGTATTTGAATGCCCTGACGTCAGGCTGTTTGGTCAAGGGTATAAAATACTAGGATTGATTGTATTAGCCAGCCTTACTGGGCCTGACTTTGCTGGGTCCACGTTTGGCTCACTTTGCTTTTATTGGCCAATAAAACCATATATTTTAGCCGCGTAAACAGAGTGAAGTTTTTACTTCGACAATTTGGAGGTTCTACCGAGATTCCTAACGCGCCACTTGCCTGTATGGACGGACCGGCACTCCACTTCCAAACCTCTCAGAGCGCTCAATAGAAGGTAAAGGGGATACCTGTTACGAAATCTCCTGGGTGAGGGCTTAGGATTTGGAGTGACGGCTGGCCATTGGGGTAAGGGGGGCTACGGAATTCAATTTTGTGGAGCGGCTAACATTTTTTGTCTGTCTGTGTCTGTCTTTGTCTATTAGGCCTGTCTTATGTGTCACAGTTCCAAAAGGGCACACCGGTGTCTCTAGTGAGGCAGCCATGCGCTGGACCCTCTGTGTTCGGACACTAAAAGCTGGTGTGGTGCCATTACTCTCTCTCGGCACACGGAACTGTGGGGAAGCTTTGTTGTCTCTCTCTGTTATTTGTGGACGTAGTACTGACCTCTGAGGCTAACCCCAGGCCATAGTATTTCCCCACTCCGCCAGGCTGTCTCCAGGCGCCAGGACGTGGTGTTCTGCCGGGCTGGGACGGGTGCCGGAAACCCCTGCGAGCCAGGTGGACTTTGAGTCCAGTGCCTCGCAATAAAAAGGGGGGGGGATCGGTGCGGGCAGGCGGATTTCTCTTAATCCGGTGACTCGCAGCCCCTGCGAGCCAGGTGGACTTTGAGTCCAGTGCCTCGCAATACAAAGGGGGGGTAGTGCAAGCAGGCGGACTTTGGTTCGGTGCCTTGCAGAATCTGTTTGAGCGCGCGCAGAAAATGGGGGTAGGTCAGTCCGCAGGAATTCCAGTGCCTTCTAAGAACAGTCCGGCTTTCTTTATGTATACCCACTATGGGAAAAATACTTGCAAGTTTTTAGATAAATGGAATTTGTATACTCAAAATGACTCCAAATTACAATTCCCATTGCAAGGGACTTTCGATATGACTAAAGTCTTACATTTAAGGGGGTCAGCTGAACCTCAAGACTCAGCGGATATGTGAGGGAGTGACGACTCCCCTTATTTCATGAGCTGCTAATGTCTGACACTCTAGATCCGGCAGACTCTTACTTTAGAGTGTGAAAAGTTAGTTTAGGTGGGGGTTAGTCTAAACATCCCCCCCACACTGCTGAAAGGCACCCCTGTGTACTACATGTACGTGCATAATGGTCCAAGGACCTGTAAGCATTTAACGAATTGGAAAAGAGGAAAAATTAAAGCCCTGAGGGATGAAAGTGAAGCTCAGAAAAGCAAAAAAATCTGCCCTGTAGTAAGATAGGTAACTTACAAACTTGCTGCAGAGCCTCTGTGCCAAAATAATGCACAAGAAGTGGAAAAAAAAAAAAAGAGATTTCTCAGTTAGCACACCCGTATCAACCAAGATGGGGGGGTGGGAAATTTTGCACAACATCACCCCTCTATCCCTCTTTATAACGCATACGCAGATAGAGAGGAAACACAAAAAAAAAAAACTGAAAGGAATTAGCTCTTCTCTTTGAAAACACAGGCTCCTGTAACAAACTTGCCCGATCCAAAGCAAAACACCAAGTTTCAAATAAGTTTAACAGTTTAAGGGAAGTGTTCCTCCAAATTCTAAGGAAAAGAAATTAAGCAATATTGTAATGTGTAAGGAAAAAAAAAACTGCTTTAGAAATGACTCCTTGTTTCTTGCAGCCTCTTTTAATCATCTACGCGAAGAAACAATCAAGTTTAAACATTTGGCTACAGACACTTTGTTAAATCTATTACAGGGAAAATAAGGAATTCTACTGAAACTTAATTGGTTAACTGCATAAAAAAATAGAATCTATACATTGTAAATTTGTAAAACCTGCACCCTAAGGGTTAAATGTGTCTTTCAAGGAAACTAATTATTGTTTAAAAAAAATCCAAGCCCAGAAACTTCACGGTGTTTCTGTTCAAGGCTGAGTTGATAGCACTTTTGGCTTGCTTTCAGATCCAAGGTTGTGTGTGTCTGCAAACTGCCTGTCTGTTTTGGAAGAGGAAGGGGGGGGCACTGTCCCCCATAAGCAAGCCTGTAACATTGTATATGATTCTTTTCAGGAAAAGAAAACCTTTTTGCTTGCTGAAATAGTAACTAGCAAGCGCCTTGTTCTAAGAAAGAGTTTCTGTGGCAGCAAATCATTTGAAGCTTCACACATTAAAAACAAAAAAACCAAAAAAAACCCCACAACAACCTGGTCTGCAGTACAAGAGGGAAACTGAGGCATGCCACTGTTGGGTAGGGCTAGCAACTCTGAGGTAATTCAAGGGAGTGGAAGGTCACGAGTACCGATGAAGCACCCTTGTTCTCGGAAAGTTGCAGCTCACTTGCCCATGGAAGTGGTAGGGAACTAGCTGTAACCAGTTCCCCTAGCAGATCTTAGGCAGTATTTTAAGTTATAATGGGCCACCCCGACGGGGGTAGAAATGTTTTCTTGTCTTTCAGATCATCAAAAAGCACTAATATCAGCTGAAAATTAACTGAAGAAAAAACCATGGTTCTGTGTCATGACATAATAAGTTTGTGTTCTGTGTTCTGTCCAGATTTGTCTTGTGTGTCTTAATTGTGATATATGTATTTCAGACATTGTTGTGTGTACAATATTGTTGTTTTAATGAGAAAAAAAATAATTTAAGTACCTTGAATAATCTTAACTTTGTGCTTTACACAAACGGTTTTTTGCTTTTATAATTCTAGTGAAGTTTTAGTAGTAGACTATGCAGTTTGTACTGTCTGGAATGTAGTGAAATCTGCTCCTCTACCTGCCATTTTTCCCTTCTCTCCTACCATCGCCAGCTCCAATGCCATCCCTGTCAGAACTGGCCCTTCTGCAGGACCAAGCCCCAGAATCGGAAAAACAGGAGTGGAGACTGGCAGGGTGCACCTTGCACCCAGACCACTTGTGGTGCAGCTCTGACGGCCGCATTGTTGCCCCAGTGGTCTTGCTACCTCACCTTGCCTCCGTGCTCCATGGATTGTCGCATGTGGCAAAAGGGGGGGATGGTAGCAATCCTAAAAGAAAATTGGTTTGCTCCTAAATTCTCCCAAGCAGCTAAAGATTACTGTCTGGCTTGCCCTGTCTGCCAAGCCCACAATGTGGGTAAACCTGTAAAGACAGTTCCGGCAACCAGACCTCTGCCTTTGGAACCATTTCTAAATTTACAGATGGACTTTATTCAATTGCCTAAATGTCAATCTTTTGAATATGTGCTGATTATTGTTTGTTTGTTTTTGAGATGAGTAGAAGCTCATCCCTGCAGGAAAACTGATGCTATCACAGTGGCAAAGAAACTTCTAAATCATTACATCCCATCATGGGGAATACCCCTTGTGATCTCCAGTGATAGAGGTACCCACTTTACTGGACAAATTGTTCAAAACCTGGCAAAGTACTACTCTATCAGACAAGCACTGCACTGCCCGCGACACCCGGAGAGCGCAGGAGCAGTAGAGAGACGCAACGGGATTTTAAAGAACAAACTTGCTAAGATATGTGAAAGCTCTGGCTTAACATGGGTAGAAGCTCTCCCGATTGCCCTAATGAGCACGAGAGCCACTCCTAATGGGAAAACTGGACTCAGTCCACATGAAATTGCATGTGGCCGACCTATGAGACTGTTAAGCAGCCCAGAAATTGACCTGGCTGATGTCACACTTATTAAAGGAAGCATAGTCAAGTATTGTCAGGAACTTATGAGGTGTGTACAGTCCTATCATTCACAGGTTAAGGACGCCTTCCAGGAGGCCCCGACTGAGCCGTGCCATAAACTACAACCAGGAGACTGGGTTTGCGTGAAAGTTCACCAGCGGAAGACTGCCCTGGAACCCAGGTGGAAGGGTCCCTACCAAGTCCTTCTGACCACCCATACTGCTGTAAAGTGTGAGGGATTCCCCACCTGGATTCACGCGTCCCACTGCAAAGCGGTTCCAGCCCCTACAGAGGTTAGCCCTAACCAGGAGCACCGCAGACCTGGTACCGGAAACCCAGGTCCAGAAGTAGATGGGGATCAGCGCAGGCTTGGTACCGGCAATCCAGGCGCAGAAGCAGACGATCCTGAAAGACCGAGGCCAAGGTACCAGCTGCGACCCAGAAGGACCTGCCAGCGATAGGTGAAGCAATCTACGAAGTCCTGAAGAACAGCCAGCATGAGGCTGGACAAACAATTCATGTTGAGCTTATGCTTAATCTTGTTTTTAATACCTAGTAGTTATAACCTGTATGGTTCAAATGTGTTTATGCTTTTAATGAACCAAATTTCCCAAGAATTTAATTCCACAGGTTGCTGGATATGTGCTCACAGTCCTGTACATTCAGAAGGAGGCATCCCAATGATTCCAGTCCCACTGAACAACACTCAAATGAATAGCACATTGTTTAGTGAACTAAAGCCAAATGATACTTGGCAGGATAAAGGGTTTACTAACCCAGGGTATATCCACCTAGACCTGACCCCAATTGGAAAGTACTGCTGGACATGTAATGGTTCAGGAGCCAGAGTGGGAAAGAGCCCAAACCGGATGGCCCTAGACTATGTCCTAGCTAGTAAGGGCGGGGTTTGTGCCTTAGTGGGAAAAGAATGCTGTGTGTATATTACTGACACCAGCAAGGAAGTGGAGGAAGATGCCTTAGAGATTGAAAGAACTGTGGAAAGCCTAAGGCAGGAGGAAGACAGGACCCTCTGGGGTTCGTTGAGAGGCTGGTTTGGACATGTGGGAACTTGGATTCTTCAAGGTGTAGTTTTAGTCTTGGTTATATTCTTTTGTGTTTATTTTTGTTTCTTGTTAATCAAATGCTGTATTGCTTGTATTCTAAAAAGCACAAGACAGACCCTTACTAGAGAGAATGTGGAAGTAATGATGTTAAAATATGATAAGCAGAGAAAGGAACAGGAAATGTATATTAATACTTTAATGGAAATGGAGATATAAAATGGTTTCATGGTTAGCCTTTAAAAGGCTAAAAGGGGGGAGTTGTAGAGACTGCCGTAACCATTTTATATGTTTAGCTAAAAGCCATCTTGTATAGCAGAAACCATTTCAGCTTTTTGCCTTTGCATGTAGGCCAGAGTGAACTTTCTATCACCCCATGTGCCAGGCCAAGACAGATGTGCTATTGGAATGTGTTAATTGGGCTGGTTTAGCCAGGAGAGGTACTCCCTCGTACCTGTCCTCCATCTTGTTGATAAGGCTTTATTTTCCTAGCTTAATTGATGATTTCTGTATTTGAATGCCCTGACGTCAGGCTGTTTGGTCAAGGGTATAAAATACTAGGATTGATTGTATTAGCCAGCCTTACTGGGCCTGACTTTGCTGGGTCCACGTTTGGCTCACTTTGCTTTTATTGGCCAATAAAACCATATATTTTAGCCGCGTAAACAGAGTGAAGTTTTTACTTCGACAGTTAGATGCCAACACTAACAGCCCCACTGCTGGTAACTCACGGAGGCCCTTGTTGCCCTAGGAAGGGGTGTGACCAAAACACAGGCCTTGCTGAGAGCAGGGTTTGAACCTGCACAGAGAAACCCTATTGGATTGCAAATCTAACACCTTAACCACTCAGCCATCACACCTCTGGGCCCTATTTAGGCAGGGAAACTGGTAAATAATTGCAGTCCACAGGCCTAACGTCAGCTGCCATAGAATTCACACAGCAAACCATTTCAACAGTTGAGCAGAGGAGTCCTGGCTGTTCTGGTCTTAGGCTACCTTGGAGTTGAGTTCTGCTTCAAGGTCTTCTCTCCTCATTCTTGGTCTTCCTTTCCCTTTTCCTTCCTCTTCTCTTCTCCCCTTTTCCTTCTTCTTGCTGGTCTCCTTCTTGGACCCCAGTTTATAGAGAGAAACTCAATACTGCTTAGTTCTTCCTTAACCAATTATTTTAATATAATTCACTAACCAAATATAGCATACTGTAACAGAATTACCTAACCAATCAAACCCCACTGCCTTAGCTGATTTACAGCTAGCAAAATCAATTATACAGCAGACAGAAACAGATCCAAACCAGACTATCACACAGACAAACAATAGGAAAGTGAGGACAAGAACCATAGAATACCAATTGCACAACCACAACTATTGGTAAGCAATTTTTTGCCAGACAAAATGCTGTTAATTAAGTTTTCTCTACCCACCTTGAGATCTGTTTCTTGCCTGGTGACAGTGGGTGCCACTAGGATAAGATCCCTTCTCACAGCCTAGTGTGACACTATTTCAATGCCATTTAGATGGAATGTGAACATGTGACTCCAGGCCTTACAGCTAATTGCTGCTGCTCTTCAGTCTGGCTGCAGAAGAAGGCTTTAGTTTGGACCTACTGAATAGCTACAGGCCTTTCCATAGGGTTATAGAAAAACCACATTGTTATATAGGACCTTTCCAAGCCAAAGACAGCAGGATCCACAAGCACAGACAAAAGTAGCTAAATACAACTGTGAAAGGACTTGATCCCTCAGTTTTCTGACCACAAATCAGACACCTTATCCATTAGGCCACACAATCTTGTCTTACATACAATTAGACTTCTTGAAATGTGTGGGTAGGTAAAAGTCTCCCTAGTCCATCAGGTTTTATTATTTTCCTTGTTTGGCAGTTTAGAAATCTGACTTCCTTGTCCTCAGGCTGGTGAAAAATGGATTTTATGCCCCCTGGGCACTTTAGGCACATGATGGCATAAATTATATTTCTGGATGAGCAGAAATATGTCTTTGATCTCGTAACTAACATGGTTAGGTCCAGTGATGGTGTCAGCAGAGTAAATATGAGGACAAAGTTGGCAACAGGGTTTGTTGCAAGGGAAAGTAAAGTGCTTAAAGTGTCCTTCTGCTGTGTATATTGGACAAACTTCTCAGACACTTTGCCAAAGAATTAATGGCCACAAATCAGACACCAGACATTTTCACCAGGAAAAAACAGTTTCCTTTCATTTCAACCAACCTACGCATAGTCTTAATGACCTTACTACATGTATCTTACTTCAAAGAGACTTTAACACCAGACTACAAAGGGAAATCTCTGAACTGTCATTCATGCTTAAACTTGACACTTTAAGAATGAGCCTTAAAAAGATGCTAATTTCCTTACCCATTACAAAGATAGCTTCCCCAATTATCACCCCTAGTACCATTATCTCATAGATGCTATCCCCCTCTCCCCCTCACCCCCATTCTGTTCTAAATCTGATTTGTCAGTGTTTGCTTTTTTTTCATTGTATTCCTTTGGTATATATGGTCATGCCAATTCTCTTCCAGAATTTGATCTGAGGAAGTGGGTCTGGCCCACGAAAGCTCATCACCTAATAAACCATCTTGTTAGTCTTTAAAGTGCTGCACAGTCCTGTCTTTTGTTAGGACAGGAGAGCCAGCACCACACACTCTTGTGATTCCTTGGGGGTGTCAGCGCCCAGAGAACCTGCAAGCGCAACCTCTGCAGCTCCTGCAGCAATGGAGAGTGACTCTCCCCTCCCTTGGGATGGGCAATGGCAACACATGGAGCAGCTGGAGAAAACTCCCAGAAAGCAGCCCCATGGCTAAGCTGGTCAAGGAACCTGACAGGTACAGTGGTAGTGAGGGAGGCAGCCCCCAGTGGTGCCTGGCCAATGCTCTCTCCTCAGTACGTAGCTGGAGTCGGCTTCCTTCAGTTGAGCTTGGCGGTGTCCCCCCTCAGCAGAAAGCCAAAGGGAACAAAGAGCAGAAGTGCTGGAAGCTGGTGGGGGAGCCCTCTCCCTCTGAGTTTGATTTGGCGAGTCTTAGATGGACTTGCTAAATCAAGCTCCAAAAGATGGATTGTGGCCATTCCTCCCCAGCTGGACGTGCTTCTTGTTCTTCTGCACAGCACAGACCATGGAGCACAGGCAGCACTTTTCCAATGGGGCTAATTCTGCTCCACCTGCAAGTTGTCTCTGGGATGTGGCCCAGGAGCTTTCTGCCCCAGTGGAGAGATCAAGTCGGAGAAGGAAGGGCCACAGGAGGCTCTTAGTCCCCTGGCTGGCTCTGCCTGTGAAAAGGGAAGTAAGGATCATACTATTACTGGAGAATATGGGTATTGATCCCACTGTCTTGCACATGGTAAGTGAGTTCTCTGCCACTTGAGTTAATTCCCCCACCTGTGAGCTGCTCGTCTGCCCCACCCACCTTGTTCTAGAGCCCACCATGTGCCTTCAGCTGCCCGAGGCTCCTTTCTGAAAGGGCCACTCGTGTGGCTGTTTCCTGTGGGCCGGGCGGCTCTGCTGGCCGTCGATGGGGGGAAGAGAACGGGCAGCGAGACCCGACTGGCAGGAGGGTCCGGCTGGCTGGGAGAGTTTAGCTGCTGCTGTAGTGGAGGCAGGTCCATGTGCAGAGTCCTGAGTCCCTGGCTAGGCAGGGTCATTAAGCAGCTGCTGGGCTGCCACACAGCTTAGAGGGAACCTGTGGTCTGGCTTGGGAGTGAGGGGCCCTGTGGGGCTGGGAGAGACTGTTATGCTTAAACAAAGCACACGAGATCTTTTATAGGGCAAAGGCAGCACACCGCATTGATTGAGAACACAACAGTAGCATATGCTTTTCAGTCACCCAGCCACCGACACACACA
The DNA here is from genome assembly GCA_032595735.1 of Pelochelys cantorii. Lineage (NCBI taxonomy): Eukaryota > Metazoa > Chordata > Testudines > Trionychidae > Pelochelys > Pelochelys cantorii. Next base: position 15,237,627 of record CM064345.1, read on the forward strand.
CAGACAGAGTCCCGCCAGATGATGTTATAGTTACCAGTCCAGAGTCTGAATCAATCTACTGGCCAGCCAGACTGATCGCAGAGGGGAGCCGGGCTCTGTCGGTTGAAATCCGATGCTGCTGGAGTTGGGGGCAAGACGAACCTAAAGTTCCATGGTTCCCTGCTTTTATAACCCTTTCCTCTGTTGAAGTCTATGGATTTTGCTGTATCAGTCTGTGTCCGGTGTGTTTTCTTTTGATGTTACAGTTCCAAACATCTCGGAGTGTTATCCTGTCCTGCATTTAATCGATTGTTTTCAGGGATGCCAACCTTCACCTTTAAAGTCATCAATTTGCCTCTCCTTAGTCATGGATGCACACTTGATGGCTCTTTTGACACCGGTCAGTCTGTCTTCACCTGCATTACCCCCTCTTTTCTTGGCCATCTGGCTCTAACAATGACCTTTACACCTTATCTCTTCCTGGCCCACACACTCCTCATTCACACTCAAACAGCCCTGCTTTTACGGAGACCTTCAAAGAAGAATATAAACAACAGTGTTTTATACTGAGCAAATGCAAAAGGCATTGTAAATTAGGCCCTAATCAAAACAATTCACACTGAGACTGGAGCCTTCAGCATTCCTCTAATCTCATTAACATGGACACAAGACAAGATTCTGTCTCTCACTTACTAAACCTTAGAACAAAGAAATAGATATTGAACCAAAGGCCTAACACTCTATCCCTGCCTTAACAGAAATCACACCGTGCTACATTAATAAATCTAAACTACAAATATCAAAAGATATCAAACTCTTACTCCAGCCAGACCCAGGCAGGTAGCAGGGGCTGCAACTCAGGAGTGAGGGCACCACAGGGCCAGGCTGGCAGGGGCTGCAGAACAGGAGTCAGGGGCAGCATGGATCCTGGAGGTGCTCAGGCAGGGAGCAGGGGGCTGCAGATGAGGAGTGAAGGCTGAGTTGGCAGGGAAGCAAGTATCACCAGGAGTCTTCCCGCCAGGGTCTAACAGCCCAATTTCCTCCCCATGGTGCTGGGCCCCCCGACCACTTCAGCCACCAGGTCACCCCGGGAGCTAAAGCAGGAATGGGGGGAGGAAGTGAGTCAAACAGTGGGGGGAGGGAAATGCTTGTCTTGCCTTCCTGGGCAGTGCACGGTGACAGCCCTTGTGTGGGGCAGGGCTGCCAAGCACCTAGGAAAGAGAATTAGAGGCCAAGAAAACCAGCTTGTAACAGCCACAGTAGCTCAGCTCAGTGAGCATTGGACTGGTCATCTAAAGGTCCCGGCTTCAGTCCTGTGTTTTGGCATTTCTCTAGGTGCAGTAGGCTCCTCTCTGTGCCCTTTGAAATGCTGGAGGGCTCTGGAGAAGACATGGCAGCTCCATGGGCAGAGTCCTGAGCCCCTGGCTGGGCAGGGCTCATTAAGCAGCTGTGGGGCTGGACTGCAGGTTGGGGAAAGCACTGTGGGCTGGCAGCAGGTGGAGCTGTGGTTCGCATGGCAGCCAACCAAGGAGTTAGGCTGGGTTTGTGGATGTTATTTACTGCTGCCCTGTCTCTGTTCTCTGACTCCCCCCTTTCCCATCCCCTGGTCCTGCCCAGCTCTGGCTCCCTCCCAGCTGCCTGGCTGCCTCCCACATGGGCTGAGCTCAGGGGCCAGGTGGGTGACTTGCTTTACCAACACCTCCCATCAGTCTGCTCCATCACTCAGTGCATCCCACAGAGCTGAGCAAAATTGTGCCCTTGAGTGTCATTGTCAGCCAATCAGCTTTGTGAGGAGGATCATGGAGGCGGGGCAAAGAGATCTCTTGCTAGGTCAGCAAGGAAGCAGCCAGTGCCTCTCCCCCAGGGAGTGGGCTGGAGACCATGTGGAGGGAGCAGCTGCCTCTCCCCTGTGTAGCAGGCACTTTCCTAGTGGGGCAACTCTGCCCCTGGGGCCTGTCTTCACCACTTTTGTCACTGCCAGGCTGAGTCCCAGCAGCTTTCTACCCCAGCATGGCTGGTTTTGGGGGAGACAAAGTAGGAAGCAATACCGTTACACCTATTATGTTTCAGGAAGAACGGCATTGTGCAAGAGGGTTTTTCTTGTGCAAGAAGGGGCAGTGTAGATGCTCCTTCTTGCGCAAGAGCCTCTTCTGAAAAAAATGGTGGCTCATTAGGTATGCAAATGAGGCTCGGCGATATTCCACGCTTAACCTCATTTGCATATTACTCGCGCAAGAAGCCGCAAGTGTAGACATAGCCTCATTGTCTAGGCCACAGATAAAGACACTCTTGGAGCTGTGATCTGAGGAGGTGTCTCTGCAGGCCCTGCAGTCCAGGCAGAGGAATGAGGCCATTTATGGCCGAACAGCCAATGGTCTTGCAAAGAAAGGCATCCTCCCTTCTACCCCAAGAGCCAAGGTCTTGCGGCAGAGGTATGTGAGGGAAGCACCGCATTACTGTGCATGCTGTCGGAGAGGATGAAAAGCGGTGAGAGGCAGCCCGCAGCTGCAGGACCCATTTGTCCCTGTTTTTTCAGGGTTAAAGTAAAAGCTTGATAAGGAGCTTTGACGCTCCCTCCCAACATTGCATTGGCTGGGAACTAAACCCAGGTCAACTGCTTGGAAGAAAGCTATGCTCACCACTATACCACTGCCTGTGCTTTTCACACTTGTGAAAATTAGTGAGGGAAACCTACGTCTGCCATGACGTGAGCTGGAGGCAAGAGGGTGCCCATGTGGTTTGGGTAAAGCATAACTTCTTGGCCGTTTGGCTAAGATCAGGAGTGGTGCTATGGGGGTAGTGGCTGCCCTGCGCTCTCTGCGGTGTGAGGAGCTGGGCGGGAGAGGAGTCCCAGAGGTTGTTGGGTGGAAGAGTATAGCTTCTCGGCCTTTGGACTAAGCTCAAGAGCAGCTAAGGGAGAGGTGGAGAAGTGGCTTCTGGGTACTCTGTCCGGCCTGGGGATCCAGACCAAGAGCTGTTCCCGTGTATTTTGCCTTAAAGTGTTGTTTCCTGGTCGTTTGGCTAAGATCGAGTGCTTCTGCCTTTTGGAGAGCCATGTCACAGGCACAAGCCCCCAGAGACCCCTTCAGGGATATATCACAGGACCAAGCAAGGGGAAGAAAACACTGGGCACTGTCAGTGTCTGGGCCAGAGATAAAGACCCTCTTGGAGCTGTGATCCGAGGAGGAGTCTCTGTAGGCCCTGCAGTCCAGGCGGAGGAATGCGGACATTTATGGACAAATGGCTGATGGCCTTGCACAGAAAGCCCACCTCCCACCCTGCATCCTAGACCAAGTCAGACACAAGGTCAACGAATTGCGGGAGGGGTATGTGAGGGCCCGTGAGCGCAGCTCCTGCTCTGGGGATGCACCGCAGCACTGTGCATATTATGAGGAACTGGACCAAGTTCTGGGGGTTGGGGAACCCCTGTCTCCAGGGATAGTTGTGGAGTCTGGGATGGAGACACCTGGGCAGCAGCAGCTTCAGCTTCAGGACGACAACCCTGATGACCTGCAGCTCCAGGACGAGGAGGAGGATTCCAGAAGCTTTATGACCTTCACCCTGCAGCCGGTCCCCAGACACAGGAGGACTCCCAAACGTCTTCAGGCAGCGGGGAGGGAACATCAGGTGAGTGCTGTGAGGTTGCAACACACAGGACATGTCTACACTTGCAACCTCTTTCAGGAGAGGGATGCAAATGGAGACATTCAAAATTGTAAATGAAACCGGGATTTAAATATCCCGCGCTACATTTGCATAATCGCGTCCGGGCGCTGTTTCAAAATACTTTATTTTGAAATAAAAAACACTGTTTAGATGCAGTTATTGTGGGAGAAAACCCTTCTTCCGAAATAACCCTTAAACACTCCCCTATGGTCTGGACCTAACAGCAGTGTCAGCATTTGCTAGTCAGGGCTCTGGACAGCATCTGTACAGAGGGAGATTGCAACTGCGGGACGCCATCGCCAACTGTCCCAATGTCTCACAGCAGAAAAGAAAACAAAAGAGGCCAATGCAAACAGCCCCATGGCAGGGAGGGAGTCAGTGGGTGGGGCAGGGAGGTGGGGGCAGAGCTGTGCTAATTTGCTGGGTGACCTTGGCCTGTTCAACAAACCTCTCCCTGTCTGCATGGCCCTGTCGGTACAGCAGGGACAGCAACACTCACAGGCCCCACAGGAGGGGGCTGGTTTGATGCTTCACCCCATGGCTCAGCAATGAGCCCCCAAGCTCCCCCTGTGCTCGGGGAGCCAGGTTTGCTCTGTGAATTCTGTGGGGCAGGTGATGTCAGGCCTGGACACTGGGATTATTTACCACTTTCCCGGGTGTGGGGCAGTGCTGAGCTCATGGCTGAGTGGTTAAGGTGGTGGGATTGAAATCCACTAGGCTTTCCCTATGCAGGTTCAAATCCTGCTCACAGTGAGTCCTGTGTTTTGGTCACACTCCTAACCAGGCAACAAGCTGCACAACCCCTGAGACACTCTCCCCATCCCTAGTCAATCCCTTTCTGTGCCTTTCCGAGAGAGGCACTGGGCATGGTGCCTCATTATGGTCCCTGAGCTCTCAGACAAATTCTCAGATCCTGCAGCCTCTGCTCCTTGGCCAGCACCCAATGGCTCAGCCCTACCCTGAGGGCTGCCGTGCTCTTGTGTGTGATAGGAGTTGAGAGGATGGAGCATCTGGGCCTGCCCCCAAAGGTCCATCCATGAAGGGCAGAAATATTGGGGATATGAAGTGGGTCACTCCTCCCCAGGCACACAGCCCCCTCCCCACCCCCCCAGTGTTGGGAGCAAAGGTCTAGAGAAGTATTGTGTGTGGGGGGGTGGGTCTTGTTCGCTGCTCTTGCTCTGTCTTTTCCCCCAAGGCCTTGGCCAAAGAATTAGTAACAGAATATTTCTGCAAGTTTTTGTACAGAAAAAAACTGACTTAAGCATGTTTCTGTGGTGTAGTGGTCATCATGTTTGCTTAATGTGCCGAAAACTCCTGGTTCAAAGCCAGGCAGAAACAGCAGGAGGGTCTGCTCTTATTGTGGCTCCCCTTGATGCCCAGGTAAGGACAGCTCCTGCTGCTTGGCCTGTGTTTGGGAGAAGCCCAACTCCCAGGCTGACTGGCCAAGGAACGGCAGAAGCCCTGTCCAAGGAGGGGAGGGGCCAGTGTGTGTGAGGGTGTTGCCCAGACAGGCAGCCCCAGGCTGGAAGGACAGAGCTGCCTGACATCTCTAGCACTCCTGAGGCCCAGGGGATCCCAGCACAGACACAAGAGCAGCAGCTTTGGCCTATGGTCCCAGGTTTGCAGGGACGCTCCCTGCTCAGACTGGCTGGGGGGGGGTGCATTGGTGCTAATAATATGCTCAAGTGGTGCCATGTTCCAGCCAGGCCCACAGGGAGTGTTTCTTCTGGTGTCACCTGTTGCCCATGAGAATGGCCCTTGCACCTGCCCCCGTGCTTTTCCCCTGGCCCCCGTGGGGCTGACAGGAAAGAGGCCCAGGGCCAGGCTGGAGCTAGGAGGAGGCAGGAAGAGCCCCAGGCTGCAGCTCAGCTCCACTTTCCTCCCCTGGGCACCTTGAGCAGGGGGGCTGGTGCTGACAGCTCCAAGGGAAGGCTCAAAAGCCACAGAGCGACCGAGGCAGGGCAAGAGGAGGGGCGGGGCCAGGCCTATGTGTGGCTGCAGCACCACAGAGACCCCCGGCTGGGCTGCTCCCCGCCCTCTAGCTGCCAAACGCTGAGAGAAGGCCCCACCCGCCAGCATGCGGGTGGCTGCTGCTGCTCTGTGACCAGTGTGAGAAGGAGGCAGGAAAGCAGGGCCAGGCCCCCTCACCGCTCCCACTCCAGGGGCTCAGTGGGGCAGGAGATGTTGCCCCAAGAGGCTTTTCCCCCACAAGTGAGAAGCGGAGAAACACCCAGGACCCCAAACATGCTGTAAACTTAGCTCAAGAGCCAAGAAGCTGTACTCTCCCACCCCAGAAACCTCTGCAACTCCCCGCAACCCCGCCAGCTTCTTCCTGACCCCTCAGTCGAGTCCTTTCTAGGTGGGAGCTTCTAGGAACTGGCATTCCTGGCCGCAGGGTGGGTCTGGGCCCCACAGCCTTTGGATCCATGTGAGACATGATCCATGGGGAACCATCTCCTGAAGTTTCTCCCTGTCCCATGGAGCTCAGGGCAGGAGGTGTCTGTACGGTGCCAACGTGTGTAACACATGGCAAAATCCCTCCTTCATCTGCCAGAGAGGGAGCCAGATAGTTCCCATGAGGCCACATACAGATGAGGCAGAGTCTCGAGAGGTGAAGCAGCTGAATGGAAAAAGCAAGGAGAGCAGAGCATCAGCTATCAGCTGAGAGACCTTACAGTGTGATGGTCCCATGGTGTAGGGAGCAGTGCTCAGAAGTCTCAATCATGCAAGCTGAGATCAAATCTCAGTAGGACCTGCTTGTGAGGTGTTGATTTGTCCCAAATCCTTGAAAATTGATCTTCTTGCCCCTCTCCTTTGATTCCATTTTGTGCTTCTTGGCTTTTTCAATCTAAGGACTTTGAAGAACTATTCCTAAGGCCATGGTGCAGTGGGGCAGCATGCAGTACTTATGAGACAGTGTTTGTAGGAGCCATGCTGAGGTTGTGAGTTCAAACCTCACCTAGAGCAGTGGTTTTCAGTCCCTAGTGGGCTGTTCTCTTGCAATGAGCCCTGGGGGAGCTAGGATTTCACCCAACTTCTTTCTGCTTATTACCCATCATTCCTGTGTGTCTATACCAGCATCTAAGACACAGATTAGAGTTTGCTTTCCAGTGGTCCCGCATCCTTCCTTTATCTCTGCTGTTACAGCCCGTGCTCTCTTCCATTTCTGCCCCATTTCCCAGGCGTCCATGTTATTCACTTACCTGTGGGCTTTGGGCACCTGCCCCCATCAAACTTAGTTTAAAGCCTCCTCACTAGGTTAGCCAGTCTGCACCCAAATACTCTTCCCCTTCCTCAACAGGTGAACCCTACCCCTGCTGAGCAGCCCTTCCTGCAACAGCATCCCATGGTCAAGGAAGCCAAAGCCCCCTGCCCACGGAGCTGTAGCTTTCTGTGCCAAGGGGGCCAGACACTGCCAGGGCTGGAAGGCTGGAGGGAAATGGGGAATGGCTGCACTGTGGGATGCAATGGCGTTGTCTGGGACAAGACAGAACAGCTTTACAGTGGCTTTGTAAGTTGGCATCATAGCTTAGTTGGCTAAAGTGCCTGCCTCATAAACCAGAAATCCTGTGTTCAGCTCCCAGTGGTGCCTTATTGTAGCCTTTGTTTGCATTTTCCTATGTGCTTCTGGGACACAGGAGAGGCCTCCCCTGGCTACCCATAGAACTGCTGGTTCAGGAAAAGGCTGATTGGGGAGGAGCATTGGGAAGAAGGAAACCACAAACCTGGAGCAGGTGCAGAGGCTGCTGTGACCAGCACAAGCAAAGCAGGGTTCTGACTGCAATTGCTGGGACAGGAGAGCCAGGGCCACATGCCCTTGTGATTCCCTGGGGTATCAGTGCCCAGAGATCCTGCCAGTGCAACCTCTGCAGCTCCTGCAGCCATGGAGAGTCCAGGTACATCTACAGAGCAATTTTTTGCTTGCATAGAGTATGCTAATGAAGCACTCATTAGCATTTGTCAACTGTCATTTTCATATTCTCTGCCCGAGGTTTTTTGCGCAGGAGGTTTTTGCACAAAAAAAGCCGTGTGAACGGCACCATCTTGTGCAAAAATCCCCTTTTGCAGAAGATCCTTATGTCTCAAAAAAGGAGGCCTTTTTAAAAACCTTTTGCGCAAAAAGCCTTGGGCAGAGAATATGCAAATGACAGTGCAACAAATGCTAATGAGCGCTTCATTAGGATACTCTCTGCCAGCAAAAGCCTGCAGTGTAGACATAGCCTCACTCTCCCCTCCCCTCGCTTGGGATGGGTAATGGCAACTTGTGTAGCAGCTGGGAGAAAATTCCCAGTGAGCGGCCCCATGGCTATGCTGGCCCAGACACCTGCCAGGTACGGGCGAGTTGCAGGAAGCAGCCAGCCCCCACTGGTGCCTGGCCAATGTGTCTGCTCTTCCCACCAGGGAGAGAGAGAGGGTCACAACACTCCTGGAATGCTTCTCCTCATCCTGGAGCTGCTGGACATCAGGACTGTCACCCTGGAGCTGTGACCACTGCTGCCCAGGTGTCTCCATCCCAGACTCCACAACTATCCCTGGAGACAGGGGTTCCCCAACCTCCTCACAGTATGCACAGTGCTGCAGTGCTTCCCCAGTGTGGGAGCTGCGCTCACGGGCCCTCACATACCCCTCCCACAATTCCTTGACCTTGGCTCTGACTTGGTCTAGGGTGCGGGAGGGAGGTGGCCTTTCTTTGCAAGGCCATCAGCCATTCGGCCATAAATATCTGCATTCTTCTGCCTGGACTGCTGGGCCTGCAGAGACTCCTTCTTGGACCACAGCTCCAAGAGGGTCTGTATCTCAGGGCTAGACAATGATGGTGCCCGGTGTTTGCTGCCCCTTGCTTGGTCCTATGATGTGTCCCTGGAAGGCCCAGAGGGGTCTCTGGGGGCTTGTCCCTGTGACATGGCTCTCCGAGAGGCAGGAAGCGCTCAATCTTAGCTGAATGGCCGAGAAACAACGCTTTATGGCAAAAAACATGAGGATAGCTCTTGGTCCAGATCCCTGGGCCACACAGCGCATCCAGCAGCCACTTCCCTGCCTCTCCCTTTGCTGCTCTTGAGCTTAGCCCAGGAGCCAAGAAGCTATACTCGCCCACCCAGAAACCTCTGCGACTCCTCTGCCACCCAATTCCTCACGCCACAGAGAGTGCAGGGCAGCCACTACTCCAGCATCACCACTCCTGATCTTAGCCAAACGGGCAAGAAGTTTTGCTTTACCCCAAACCACACGGGCACCCTCTCGCCTCAAGCGCGTTTCATGGCAGACGTGGGCTTCCCTCACTAATTGTCACAGACATGCTAGTTACAGGCTTTGGTGGTACAGTGAGGAGTATAGCTGCCTTTTAAGCAGTTGACTGGAGTTTGAGTCCTAGCCAATGCAATGTGGTGAAGTACCAGCACAGAGCTTCTACTTCAACCCTTGAAAAAACAGGCATAAGTGGATTGTGCTGCCTCTCCATCCTTTCCAAGAGGCATGAAGTGCTTGATCTTAGCCAAATGGCAGAGAAGCAGTGCTTTAATGCAAGAACAGCTCTTGGTCCAGCTCCTGGGGCCATGCAGAGTGTCTGGAAGCCACTTCCCTACCTCTCCCTTTGCTGCTCTTGAATTTAGCTCAGCAGCCGAGAAGTTGCACTCTCCCACCCAGAAACCTCTGCAACTCCTCTCCCCCCAGCTTCTTTGTGAACCCTCACTCAAGGGTTTCTAGGTGGGAGCTTCTAGGAACCGGCATTCCCATCTGTAGAGTGGATCTGGGAGCCCCCAGTCTTTGGATACATGTGAGACGTGATCCCAGGGGAACCATCTCCTGGAGCTTCTCCCTGTCCGATGGAGCTCAGGTCAGGGGGACCCAGGGCCAGGGTATGTGCGGTGCCAACGTGTGTAACACATGGCAACACTTCTCCTTCCTCTGCTGGAGAGGGAGCCAGATAGTTCCCTTGAGACCACATACAGATGGGGCAGGGTCGGGAGAGGTGAAGCAGCGGAATGGAAAAACACGGAGATCAGAGGATCAGGTAGCAGCTGAGAAGCTCAGGTAGGTAGCAGAGTGATGGTGCCATGGTATAAGAGGCAGCACTCCAGACTTTGACTCCTATAATCTGAGTTCAAATATCAGTGGGACTTGCCGGTGAGATGTTGGTTTGTTGCAAATCCTTGAAAATTGATCTTCTTGCCCCTCTCCTCCAATTCCACTTTATGCTTCTTTACCTTCACAATCTGAGGACTTTGGAGAAACCTCTCAAGCAGTTGCTCCAGTGGGTCAGTGCCCAGTACCTGTAAGGTAGTAGTCATAGGAGACTGGCTGAGCTTGTGTGTTTGAACCTCAACTAGGGCAGTGGTTTTCAGTCCCTGCTGGGCTGTGCCCTTCCTGTGGGAGTGGGGATTCCAGCTCAGAGCGGGGGACCAGTCAAAATCCCCCTTCTGCATATTATGGCCTTGTCAGAGTGAATGCTGGGCGGCCAGGATTCCAGGCCAACTGGCACAGAGAGGTTTGGACCCTTGACCCCTCTTGTTGCCCATCTTCTTCCCTGCCATCAGCAGCCGCAGTCCCTTTCGGCCACTGGGTCAGCTCAGCTGGGGAGGAGAGGCAGGAAAGGGGCCAAGTAGCAAGACAAGCTGAGGGAGGCAGGAAACTTCTGATCTCTGCATCTCCCTTGTGTTAGGGTGTTTGGTATAATTGTTCTATCTCATTAAAATGCAATGTTATGACCGTGTTTAGGTCACGTTTTGATGGAGCCACTAAATGGAGTCATTGTCACCAGCACTTTATATCTACATCAGGTTATCTCCCCATTTCTCCCTTTACTTGAGGGAGCCTGGCACAGCGGCAGATGGGGAAGAAATGAGGGTGGATTTTTGAGGAGATAAAACATGAAGGGGCATTTTAACTGCTCTTTCCCTCAGTGGCCTCTAGGCTGTGACTCCAGCTTTATAAGCTAATTGTAAAGGTAAAGTTAGTATGATTCACTGCTTTAGAGCAGGATTCAATGCATAACCTCAGCTCTTCTCTTGAGCGTATTGCCTTGTAAGTACTGTCTGCTAAACAGCTGGGCTACTGGTACTAGCTCAAGTGGTGTGTGTGTGCACACGCGCGCATGCGTGGTCATAGAGGCTGAAGCCAGGCTATTCTCTGTGGTCTGCCAATGGGCATCCAGATCTCTCCCTCATTGAATGGATGGAAATAGAAACCAGACACACAGTGGGTTTGAACTGGTTTCAGCTGAGGGCCAGGTTTGCCTGGTTTATGTGCGTTGGTACAGGAGCACGTTAGGGGTTTGTGGTCATTTTAAGAATCCCTGTTCAATAGAAATCCAAAATGTGACACAACTGGAGATGCAAATGTTTCATTAAAAAGGATCCACTATTTAAGGGGGCACTTGATACACCCCCAAAGCAACCATGTGTTTGCATCCAGTTTTGGGAACTGGACAGGGAACAAGATGCTTTTGTGTAACACACATTTCATGCGGGATGGAACCTCAGGGACCCCAGAGTGTGACTGGTCCTAACAAAGGATTTGTCCTGAAAGCAGCAGAGCTGGGGCAGGACAGAGAGTCCTGAGAGGGGAAACAGCTGGAGGGAAACCAGGAGAACAGAGGCCAGCCTGAGAGCTAAGAGTACCAGCTACCCAAGTACCATGGTGTAATGGGCAGCACTCAGGAGTCTGAATCCTGCAATCTGAGTTCAAATCTCAGTGGGACCTACTGGTGCTAGGCTGGATGCTACAAAGTCCTGGTGCTTTGGCTTCCATGGGCTGAGGTTCAACAAAGAGAATTTTGTTCCTCCTGCTGGGTGTCTGAGGCCCACTGGACTGCCATCTCCAGATGGAGCAGGTGGGTGGGAGGGGGTCTGATGCCATCACAGCTGTAGGGCAGGTCACCTACCTGGCCCCTGAGCTCAGCCCATGCTAGAGGCAGCCAGACAATGTGAGCAGGTCAGAAGGGGGATTTGGGGAAGGGTCCTCAGTCCTGGCTCCCAGCCATGCACCTTGGCACAAAGACAAATGACCCCTGCACCAAATGCATTGTGGGAATAAGAGTTCGGGCAGGAGGAAAGGGGCCAGCCCCTCACCAGGGCATAGGCAGGAGAAGATGGGAGTGAATCCTGCTACCTATGGCCTGCAAAGGCAGCACTTCTCCAGTTAAGCTAATTCTGCTCTGCCTGCAACCTATCTCCAGTCAGTGCTCCTGCCACTGCCTGGCCCAGAAGGGCGGGGGCCCAGCAGCTTTTCACCCTGGCTTTGTGGGAGGCCACGTAGGAAGGGGCCACTGGAGGTGCTTAGCCCCCTGGCCTGCTGTGTCTGTGGAAAGCGGGGAAGAGGACACACACTTGTCACTGGGGAACAGGGCACGTGGATCCCAGTCGTTCCTGCAGAAAATGAAACAGGCTGAGCATTTTGCAGAGAACAGGCCAGAGCCCTGCTGGGAGAGGCTCCATCATGCACAGACTCTGGGGCCCTTCTCCCGTCACTGGAGAGATGGAAATGGGGCTGTTCCTTGTGGGGAAAGAAGTGGGCATGTCAGGATGGGGGTTTAAGCTCGAACCTCTCCACAGAATAGAACCCCATATTACGGGCAAGAAAGAACCTTGAGTTGGGCAGTTGAGAACACTTGGCTCCTGATATGCTGTGATGGGGTGTGAGAAAACCTGTTGTACACAGCCTTGCTTAATCAGTTGGTAGAGCATGAAACTCTTAATCTCAGGATCATGGGTTCAAGCCCTATGCTGGGTGATATCCCTCTACAAGCAATTCACTCTCAGCTTTCACCAGAGTTTTAGAAAGAAAAAGTCTAGTCCTGGGGTCCATCTTTAGTAGAACCAAAGAGAGAACAAACTGCAATTTCCATCTTCTGAGGTGAAGGGAAGAGGATTTTCTTCTTCTCAGTTCTAGCCACATCAGCCCAGGGAGGAGAAAAAATAACCCTCTGCCAGCTGATTGTCCCCTGTCAGCTTCTGTAACTTCACCTCCTTCCACAGCAGCTCCAGCTTTGAGCTACAAATATCAAGGGGCTGGTGAGGAAATGAGGAGCTGGCAGCTCCAGTTAGTCATGTCTATGAGAACAAGAGGTGGAGTGTTCACAAGGTGCATTCCCCTCCCCTGCAGAGCAGGGTGTTAGAAAGACCTAGGAACAGAACAGTCATCCAAGTTCTACCAGTAAAGTGTGTTTCTGTGGTGTAAGGGTTATCATGTTTGCTTAATATGCAAAAGGTTGCTGGTTCAAAGTCAAGTAGAAACAGAGGGTCTGTTCTTATTGCAGCTCCCCTTGGTGCCCACGTAAGCACAGTTCTTGATACCTAGCCTGTGCCTGGGATAAGCCCAAATCTCATGTGACACGGGGGGGCCTTAAGCTGAGAATGCCCTTTGGTGCCAGCCTAGGGAAGTGAGAGTGGTCAGACCAGGCACTTGTTGGCTGCTTGTGGCTTGGCCTCCCCTGCCCTGGGAGGTTGGTGCATGGGGCTGGCTCCTCCTGGTGCCTCCCTTGTGTGACTTGCCCAAGGAGGAAGTAAGGCAGGAATGGGGCAGAGAAGGGAAGCCAAGCTGAGGGGGGCAGGGCAAAAGCTCAACATCTCAGTGGGACTCAGTAGGGTGAGCAGAGCCCAAGCGCTTTGTTCTTCCAAAGCCGGTAGGGTGGGGCTGGCTGTGGGGAGGCAGAGGCCTGTGCCTGTCTCTGGGCATCCCCGGCATCCCCGGGATGCTCCCTGCAGCCCAGGAGAAGAAGGGGGCTCTGGGTGGAAGGAAAACAAGCAAAGCTGGTCCCAGTGGGCATGAGCCAGGGCTCCAGTTTGGCCCAGCTGAGTCACAGGTGCTTTGTGTAGGTCCTATGGTGTAAGAAGCAGCACGCAGGATTCTGAATCCTGCAATCTGAGTTCAAATCTCAGTGGGACCTGCTGTGGCTGGGCTGGTTGCTGCAAACCCCTCAAAATCCATCTTCTTTGGCCTCCTTTCCTGCAGGCTCCCTACAGAGGGATTTGTGCCCCCTGCTGGGAGTCTGAAAACACCTCCCCCCCCAGCAGCTCTGTCTCTTGTCTGGCAGTCTGTTAGGGGATGGGGCCCTGGAGATGCCGATGGCTGCAGACGGCAACAGAGAATCCCAAGAGCAGAAGGCTGAAAATTCAGCATCAAACCTGCCCCCTGCTGTGGGCCTGTAAGGCAAAGTTGACACTGCAGCACTATTTTGGGGCACAGGGCACCTGTAATATCTATCCTGTGTGTTAACAGTGGCCCCTTATTTTGAAATACAATGGGCTTGCTATTCCAACATCCCTGTAAACCTCATTCCATGAGGCGTAAGGGACATTTTGGAATAGCAGGTTATTTCGATATTTGGTGCTGTGTAGACACTAAAGCGTTTTTGAAAATAAGATCAAACTGACAACTTCTGTAACTTAAATTGTGTACGTCAACCCTCTGTCTACGCTGCACTCTAAACATGAAATAAGATGCTACCTCAGGGCTCTGTCTACACTACAGAGACAACACTTTAGTCCAGAGAACACAGCTGGAAGGGCAGACGTGCTTTTTCAGCAGCCCTGTGAACCTCATTTTATGAGGAAGAAGGAATGTTCCAAAAATGGGGTTTTTCCCCTCGACATTTGGCCCAGTGTAAACAGGCCAAATGTCGGCAAAGCCTCTTCCAAAAAAAGCAGCAGAAAAAGCTATGAAGAACAGTGTAGTGTAGACATAGCCTGAGTGTTGTTCAGCGCTGGTAGGAGACAGGGAGGGACAAAAGGGTCTAACAGCACCTGCAGCCTTTCAGAACAACCTTCTGCCCCCCGCCCCAGTACCAAGCTGTCCCTCCACCCTCCTTGGGGTCTGCTGGGAACTGTCTGGACTCAAGCCCACCCCAGTGTCAGCCTAAGGATTGCCTGGTCTGTAGAAGCTGCCCTGGAAATGAGGAAGCAGCTAAAGTGACCCTAGTGGGATTTGAACCCACAACCTTTGAATGTCTGGCCAGAGTCATATTTAGCACCGTTTAGAGGTGCAACACACAGCCTGAGGGACTGCTGGGCTTGCTATCTTTGCTTTGCAGCATGGGAATTGCTGGGGGTAAAGAAAGGGGAGCCACATCTGTCTTTTTTGGGACAGCAAGTAAGAAGGACCATTAAGCCCCACGACTCTGAGAATAAAGGACAAGGACAGCGCTGCAGCTGGAGAATGTGGGTGTCAAGCCCACTGCTTTTCACATATGAAGCAAGCACTTTACTACCTGCACTAATTCCCCTGCTTGAGAGCATTACCTCTGCCCCACCCCCCCTTGTTTCAGAGCCCACAACATCCCTGAGGCTGCCCGAGGCTCCTTTCTGAAAGGGCCACTTGTGAGACTGACACCCGTGGGCCGACTAGCTCGGAGGTTTAGAACGTGATGCTCATATCACACAGACACGTTTTAAGAGCAAGCACCTTGTTTCAAACCATAACGGGCTCGCTATTCCTATGTCCCTATAGACCTCATGGCACGAGGAGTGAGGGGCATTTTGGAATAGCAATTTATTTCAAAATACGTGCTGTGTAGCCAGCGCCGGATTACAAAATACGCTATTTCAAAATTGACAGAAAATAAGCTACACAATTTGCATCGCTTATTTTGAGTCTGGGACGCACCCCTAGTGAGTTAGAGCCCAGCTCTGCCCCCAGCTCCCTTCCCAACCCACCGGTGTGCTGTCTCCCTCGCTGCCATGGGGGTGTTTGCATTGGTCTCTTCTCTCTGTAGCCAGGTTTAAGCCATGGCTGATGCTCTGGGCAAGGGACTGGGTATGGGGGGGTCTGAGTGTGGGAGGGGGTGCGTGTGTTCCTCTGGCTCAGCTTTTCCCTTGCTTCTACCCCAGCAATTGCCCTGTTGCAAAACAGACAAAAGAGATGAGGGGGGGAGTTGATGTCAATCACAGGGCTCTGTGGTGTAATGGAAAGCATGTTGGCCTTCTAAGCTGTGGTGCTTAGTGTGAACCAGGCCAGTTATTCAAAGGTTGTGGGTTCAAATCCCACCACAGTTACTCTAGCTACTCTCTGATTTCCAGAGCAGCTTTTACAGAACAAGCTGGACCTGCCCCTGTTGCATGATGGGAGTGACAGGGAGCTTGTGACCCCAGGACCTCTGTGTGAGACTCCCTGGGGGGGGGGGGGGTCACAGCTCACAGGAGAGAGTCCTTGGGTACCACATGCTGGCCACTGAGTCCTGTTCCATGGTTGTCCCAGTGCTCTGTGTGTGAAAGATGTGCCTGGGACTCCTGGTGGGAGCATGGGCCCTGCCTGGTGAGGGAGGGGACAAACACAGGGCCAGCTGACTGGGACTCTGACACTCCAGCAGTGGGGCCATCCAACCCTTCAGCTGGATTCAGACCAGGCGGGTCGGAGCCTCTTGCGCTGGCTGAGGGAGATTCTGCACTTGCGGCCTTGGGAGCCAGGGGCTGTCCCATGGCAGCTGCTCTGCACACCCTCCACAACATGGCTGTGTTTTATCTTTCCACTTCAGTAACAACTAGCCATTCCCCACCCAGGCCCCCAGCCCCTGTGGGACCCGCTCCCTTCCCCAGTAGCAGTGTGAGTGCCAGTGCGGCTCCCTGTTGAGGCTGCAGCTGTGGGAGACAAGCCCCTGGCTTTCAAAGGGAGACGAGATGTCAAAGCATCGATTTTCACCCATGACTCGGAGCCAGCTGCAGATACCTACCAAGAGCTCATTTTCGGTGGGGGGTGCGATCAGCCCTTCCTGTGCATCTGGCTGCTTCAAGGGGGCTCAATCAGGCACCTAAAAGTTGAGGAAAGGACATTTAGAAGGGTGAATTTCTGTCTCTGGTGTCACATCCTGTGTGCCCCAGTGGCCTAATGGACAACGCACTGGCCTCCTAAGCCAGAGATTGTGGGTGGAAATCCCACCTGGGGTGATAGTTTCCTGACGTCTTCATTAAGAACTTTCCTCAGTGAGACAGTTGGCAAGGAGGCCTCACAGTTGCAGTCTCCTGCTGTCCAGACCCCTTCTTAGCAAAGGCTGATGTTAGGTGCAGATGGGGGGGGGTGTTTGCTAAAAACCTCAGGTGCCCAAAGTGAGAGCGAAGGGGCCTACTTTGCTCTAGCAGGCCCAGGAGTCAGACAGAGCAGAATCTACAGACAAAGCAGATCCTAAGGATGAGAACCCCTGCAAAAGGCAGAGGTTCCAGAGGAGTGACAGGCTAGTTATTTGCAAAGTGACAGAAAATCCCCAGGCCCTGAGCATGGTGCAGACCAGGCCCATTGGTCAGGTGTGGGAGCGTGGAGAAGCTGTGAAGCTCTGTGAGTGGATAACGTCCCTGACTGTGCTGTGCCACCTGCCGTGTGTGTGACTCAAACTGTCCCTCATAATCTTTTTATATGTCTATTGCACTTTCAGCTTCTTTCCTTCAGGCACTTTAATCAGGCAAAGACCCCACCAGGGATCTTGTATCTTCCTTTGTGCAGCTCAGCCACAGACACAGCAGAAGGGTTTTCCTGCAGTCACCGGCCCCAGCCCCTCTCTCCAGGGAACTGCAGCCCCTGGGACCAGGCAGCTGCTCCCAGCAGTCAGGAGGCACCATGCCGAGAAGACCCCATCTCACTGACACGGTGCTGCCAGGGAGAGGCCTTACTGCTAGTCACTGTTCCTGTTCCAGGAGCAGAGTGAGTTTTGTCCTGGGCACCAATATTGAAGGCATGTGCACCTGTTTGTGTGTGAACCCCCATGGCACCCATTGGCTCCTACTGGGGAGGGGTGGAGGGTCCCCTAACCCCATAGCTCCTCCTGGGGAGGGGTGGAGGGACCCCTGGTCCGGTATTTCCTGCTAGGGAAAAGTAGAGGTACCCCAAGCCCTATAGCTCCTGCCGGGGGGGGACCCTGACCCCTTATCTCCTGATGCAGTTTCAGTTTTTCCCTGGCGGGATGCTCCAGACATGAGGGATGCCAGCACACTGGGCCAGCAGTGATGGTTTTTATACATGCAGGGAAATGCCCCTGCTTCTCCCCCTCACAGAGCTGCCGCCTCTCCGGGAGGCAGATGAATTGCAGGTGCGGGACAACTCCCTGCCAGCACGGACAGCAGCCAAGGCACCAAATATCGCTGTGTCTGCAGCCAGTGTTGGGAACTGGGCAGGGAACAGGAGGTTTTTGTGTAACACACATCTCAGGTAGGACGGACCCTCACTGACTCTGGAATGCGATTGATCTAGTGTAGCGCCCCTCTCCACCTGGTTACCTTCTTTAAGGCCAATCTGCTTACAGGTTTTGATGGACAGGTCTGGGTTCTTCTGGATCCCGCCACCCACTCAACGTTATTTTTTCCTATGGATTTATTTGGCGGTGCCTCCACCCCCCTCACTCCTTCCTGGCAGGGTCACCAGGGCAGCTTGAGAGGAAAATTCTAACCCAGGGTGATCCCCATGTATTTGCAAGCTAGTTGGAGACTCCCAGAAAATAACACAAACACATACACTGTATTAAACACAATTATATTAAACAGAAGACAAATATAACATAACAGGGTAAAACACTATTTTTAGGTTCACCAGTGCCCAGCGACTGTAAGATTAGTGTCCTGTTGGTACACGTACTTTGTTGGGGCCCTTGGTGACTTTGACCACAAAATTCTTCTCTGCAGTAGTTTAGCAGTGGGGCTGACTGGGTCCAGTACAGCCCAAAGGACTCACAAGTGGGAGAAGATGGTAAATCCCTCCACAGGTTTAATATGCAGCAGGTTATAAAATCCCCAAACAAATTCCCTGACTTACTAACTAAAAGATGGTGCACTCACACACTCCATGAATGAGCCTCAGGTTCAGAGATGACTCAGTCACTGCAGAGGGGCTGATCTCTTCTGGCAGGGATCCTCTTCGGGCAGGAATCAGGCTGCTTTGGTCCCAGAATTTCCCCTCACCACAAAGGAGTGCAAGTCTCAAGGTGCAGGCCACACAACTGCACCAAAATTCAAACTGTAATCTCCTACCCCAGCATTCAGACACACACAGCAGGCAGCAGCCCCAAACCAGCAGACAGAGCAGAGCTGACCACAAGGTGGCTGGTCTCACCCAGGGAGCCAGAGAGCCAACTCAGCCTGGCTGGGGAAGCCTCCCAGCAAACTCCACAAACGGGAGGCAACAGTGGAGACATAAAACCCAGCTGAGGGATCCTGCCTTCAGGTCCCTAGAGGCTAGTTCTCAGGGGGAAACCCTGCATGCAGGCCTGGGGCTTACTAGCTCCCACCCAGCCAGCCCTCCCCTTGCCTTGGCTGGCTCCAGACTCCTTCAACAACAGCTCCTCCTTCCCCTCCTGAACTCCCTGGGAGGGGCATCTCACTCCCTATGGGTTGCCAGGCTGACTCTGTCCCTGGTAGGGAGGGGGAGCCAAGGCAAAGTCAGTGTGCCTCTCCCTGAGCTGCCAGCAGACAGAGCCCCAGGAATATAGGTAATCTCCTTGGGGGTTACACACACAATGCTCTGTAAACAAGTCAAACATTGATATAGATGTAAGGGAAGAAAAAGGTCAAAAATTCCATTTCTAAAAATAGATTTTTAATAAAAAGCTGTTGAAATGTAAAGGAAAATGTTCTTGTGCTGACACCTTGTTACAATGACAGGTTTCTAAATTAGAAGATGTTTTTTCTTTCATATTTGACAATGAGATTTCACAGCAGTAGAAAAGTCTGAGAGGAGTGAAAGTCCCCTCCCACCTCATCTGGGGCAGGGGACGGGGCAAGGTGAGGGCAGCAAACCCCACCCGCTGTCTGGCTGTGTTTTGTACCAGTTTCACCCTCTGCTGGCGTGGAGCAAACCCGGGGCAGGGGGGAAAGGCAGCCTGGGTTCTTTCCAGCCAGGGGGTCCCATTCACCCAGCCTGGGCTGGGCTGCCAGGTGTCTGGTTTGCCACTGGAGGCTCCAGTTGCAAAGGGAAAGAGGCAGTGACTGGTTGGCACAAAACACCCAGATGCCTGCAGTAATCAGCTCCCATCACTGGGGGGAGGAACAGCAGCGGTGGGAGGGGCCAGTCAATGCTGCAGGGTCACTGTCAGGGGCAGGGATTCCCCGAGGCCTGGGCCGGCACCCGGCAGATGGTCAGGGGAGCCGCGTTGGTGCCCCCAGCATTGAGACCGGGACTGAAGAAAGGGCGCAGAGTCCCGGAGAAGGTGCCGGTGAAGGTGAAGAGATGGGACCTGTCAGTCACATTGTAAAACGAGACCTCGCCCGCCTCATAGTCCAGGAAGACCCCCACCCGGCTGGGCCTGGCGCTCACGGAGAGGGGAGTGCTGGGGAAGCTGAGGGCCTCATATCCCCCATTCCTCAGCCACATGACCCAGTATCCATCCCCAGGTGAGAGTGTGCTCTCCCCCTTCCTGCTCACAGATTCCCTGCAAACCCCCAAAGTCCATCTCGGCTTGTCTCCCACCTCCACCTCCCAATAACGCCTCCCGCCCGCAAACCCCTCAGCTCCCAGGACAATGGGATATTTCTCAAATCTCTCAGGGTTGTCGGGCAGATCCTGACGTGTGTCCTCCTCTCTCACACATTTCCGATCCTCAGACAGGACGAGGTAGCGATTTGCTGTGTCTGGATCCAGAGTCACGTCCACTGGGGAGAGAGTCACAGTGTCAGAGCCGGGGGCAGGGGCAGGTTGCTGGGGTGAGCGGGAAATTAACCTGCCCCCCCCCGTTAATCGCTGTGTGGGGGGGCGGTTTTATCTGAGGGGACTCAGGGCCCCCCTGCCAGTGAGGAGACAAAGAGCGGGAAAAGGGCAGGAGGGGTGGCAAGCTGTCAGTGGGGGGAGGGGCAGGGTAATGCTGGGAGAGGAAAGGGGAGGGGCAGATGATGGGAGGGAGGGGGAGGGGCAGAGGGGAGGGAGCAACCATAGGGCTAATGTGGGGCAAGAGGAGCGGGCACAAGGGGACAGAGGGGTGAGGGAAGGGGCAGTCCCCAGGAGGCCTGGGGGGCTGGCTAGAGGGGAGATGCAAGGAGGGCAGAGGGAGGGGTAGACACCAGGGAGCGGAGAGGGAGGAAGGGAGCACAGGGGCGCAGACAGAGGGGTGTGGGGAAGGGCAGGCCCTAGGGAGGCAGAGGGGTGAGGAGATGTGGGCACCAGTGCGGCAGAGATGGAGTGGGGCCTACACCACAGGACCCAAAGGGGGGGCCCAGGGAGGAGACACCAGGGAAGCAGAGGGGCAAAGGGAAGAGCAGGCACCAGGGAGGTAGATTCACAGGAATGTGGTGAGCAAGACATGAGGAGTCATTCTTTTGTTCTGCTCTGCGCTGATCAGGCCTCAGCTGGAGTCTTGTGTCCAGTTCTAGGCCCCACATTTCAGGAGAGAGATGGACAAATTAGAGAAGGTCCAGAGAAGAGCAACAAGAATGATGAAAGGTCTAGAGCACGTGAGCTAGGAGGGAAGACAGAAGGAATTGGGCTTGTTTAGTTTGATAAAGAGAAGACTGAGAGGGGACATGAGAGCAGTTTTCAGGTATCTAAAAGGGTGTCACAAGGAGGAGGGAGAAAAATTGTTCTCCTTGGCCTCTGAGGACAGGACCAGGGCCAGCCCGAGCCATTTTGGCGCCCTGGGCCCAGGCACGCGGCGCTGCCCCCGGGCACTGGCGCATGCGCAGGCCTGCCTGTGGGGTGCGGGCCTGCCCTCCCAGAGTGTGCGGGCCCACCCCCGGGGCGCACAGTGCATGCGCTGCCCAGCCCAGCCCAGCCCAGATATCGCTGCTGGTGCGCGCACCAGGCTGTGCAGGACCGTGCACACTGCTGGCCGGCTCCGCGGGGCAGGCACTGTGTGAGCCGGGCGCGCGGCGCCTGATGGCAGCTATAAGGGATGCTGTGCGCCCCTTACAGCTGCCATCTGGCGCCCCCCATCGGTTGGTGCCCCGAGCAGCTTCCCAGCTTGCCCACCCCTCAGTCCAGCCCTGGACAGGACAAGGAGCAATGGGCTTAAATTGCAGCAAGGGAGGTTTAGGTTGGACATTAGGAAAAATTTCCGACCTGTCAGGGTGGTGAAACACTGGACTAAATTGCCTGGGGGGTTGTGGAATCTCCATCCCTGGAGATATTTAAGAGTGGATTAGACAGACACCTGTCAGGGATGGTCTAGATGGTGCTTGGTCCTGCCAAGAGGGCAGGGGACTAGACTTGATGACTCTCGAGGTCCCTGCCAGTTCTGTGATTCTGATGGAGGTGAAGGCAGAGAGGGGCCTCAGGAAGGCAGAGGAGCAGTGACCAGAGGGGCTGGTACCAGGCGCTAGAGGGGGATGAGGGGTGCAGGGTCAGGGGGGCCAAGGGCAAGGGGCAGGGGAGAACTCAGGGGAAGATGGAAGGGGTGTGAGGGGAGGGGACAGGCAGCAGGGGTGAGGGTGGGGAGAGGAAAGGTGCTTGTGCTGAGGGGAGGGGGTGGGGCAGGAGGAGAAAGGAGAAGCACCAAGGGGCAGAGTGGGTGGGGAAGAAAATGCCAGGGGACAGGGATGGGGAAGGCACTAGAGCAGGTGGTGGTGGCAGGTTTGATCCTCAGTGGGTGAGAAGGTGAGGGAAGGGTGGGTGCCAGGGGCCTAGAGAGGTACCAGGGGAGGGGTTAAAGGCAGGGGGCAGAGGAGGGGCAGATTGGCTGGCAGCAATGGGGCAGGGGGAGGGGCAGGCACCAGGGCTAACAAGGGCCAAGCAGAGACAGTGAAGGGAAAGGGCAGGAGGAGCAGGGTAGGGGTGGGAAGGTGTCAGTGGAGGAGGGGTAGGGGGAGGGGACAGATGAAAGGAGGCATGGGGGAGGGCAAGAGGAGCAGGCACCATGAGGACAGAGGGGGTAAAGGGAGGGGCAGGTTCCAGCCAGCATTTCCCTAGGACCCCCGAGGGGGGAGGGGGTGTACACCAGTGCTCCCTCCAACTGTTCCTACCCTTGTGTGGAATACATTTTATGACGTGCACTGAGGCGCACCCAGGAGACACACGGGCTGTGGGCCATGTGAACGCTCTGCTAATCTGCTGGGTGGCTCTTGAATCTCCCCTGAGAACGCAGGGCGGGTGTGACAGCAGGGCCCGGATGAGCTCTCCCGGATGCTGTCTGTGCCAGTGTCAATGGGGCTGCTCCAGCTGCACTGGCCAACCCACTAGTGTGTAAGCAGGGTCTGAGTGAGCCCCTCCCCCCCTCAACAGCTCGTGAGGAGCTGGGTCGGGGGAGGCGTCAGGCCCAGCCTGTGTTGCCAGGGACACGCCTGCCCTGCCTGGGGGCCTGGTGCACAGAGCTGGGCTGCCCGGGGATCCGTTCTGCCTGGGGCTGGGCACAAAACACTGAGGTGCCATGTGGGGTCAGGAAATGCAGGGACCCTTTTAGTGTCTGAGTGATGGGCAGCAGCAGAGCTGGACTTGGCCTGCCTGGGTGAGGGGACCCTCAGCACCGAGTCTGTGCCAGGGTTTGCCAGGGCTGAGCCCCAGCCCCTCTAGGCTTGTCAGTTCCCAGCCCTGGCACCTCTGGGCTTTCACAGTCCTGCAGCGCCCTACAGACTAACAGAGAGATTACTAGATTTGTTGTTGGTTTCTCAGCTGCTACAGGACCACTCATTGGTTTTTGAGGGTTTTTAAGATATAGACTCACTTGGCCCCCTCTGGGACCTCAGGGCCCAGCAGTCCCCAGCCCCGGCACCAATGGGCCCAGCGGTTCCCAGCCCCTGCCCCTGTGTTCTTGCTGCAACAGTTAGGAAAGAAACAAATGTGCTGGAACCCGGCATCTCTCCCATGACACATTAAGCCCTGGCCACCCACAGCCACCCAGCACTGGGAAGCAGGGGGCTGTCGGGGGCTGGTGAGGAGAAGGTGGGTGGCCCAGGGGTTTGCTAGCCCCACAGGTCCAGTTTGCCTGCCCCCACAGAGCTGCCTGGGCCATATAGAACCTTTG
Organism: Pelochelys cantorii; assembly: GCA_032595735.1. NCBI lineage: Eukaryota > Metazoa > Chordata > Testudines > Trionychidae > Pelochelys > Pelochelys cantorii. Next base: position 15,261,127 of record CM064345.1, read on the forward strand.
GCTTGGTTCAGTGACGGCTGCAGCTGCAGTCACGGAGCTCTCAGGACTGAGCCCTGCGGGGGACAGTGTGTGTGGCGGGGGGGGGGGGGGGAAAGGAGAGGCAGACCAGCCTGCACTAGCTGCAAGGTTCCCCACTTAGAGCTGCCATCGCTCAGAGCTGGTGGGACCTCGAGGGATGGGCCGAGGTCACAGGGAGGGGCGGGGGTGTAACAGAAGGTGCCAGGGCTGGACCACTGGGGACAGAGCAGTAGAGGGAACGGCAGCGCAGCAAACAGCAGCAGCCAGAACATGGGTATGTGGGACTGTGTTTCAGTGACTTCGCTCCAGCCTGCTGCTTTGTGCCTGGGAACCTGATAGAAAAACACATTTCCTAGGAGGGCAAGACTTTTAAAATCCATTAATTGCCAAGGTCGTTGTGTCACGACATCGCTAGCTCGACAGGCCAGTGTCTGGGGGAGTTTCTGTATTAACTGTGTTATTATTATTATAATTGATATTTATGCAAAAACAGCCATATTGGGCCAGACCCCTGGTCCCTCTGCCCTAGTGTCCTGCCTCCTGCCACTGCCGCACCCAAAGAGAATGAGCAGAAGAGGCAATTGTCTAGTGGTCAATGCCCTGACATAGAATCCTAGGGCTGGAAGAGACCTCTGGAGTCATCGAGTCCAGCCCCCTGCCCAAGGCAGGACCCACCCAACTCAATCAGCCCAGCCAGGGCTTTGTCAAGCCGAGACTGAAACACCTCTAGGGATGGACATTCCACCCCCTCCCGAGGGAACCCATCCCAGTGCTTCCCCACCTGCCTAGGGAAATCGTTTTTCTTCATCTCCAACCTAAATCTCCCCCACTATCCAACCTGTCGCCCACTCCCAGTGTCCGGTCCACAGAGGTTAGGGATACTTACAACAGGCCTGCCCATCCTGGCTCAGAGCCACGACGGAGGGAGCCTCCGTGAATGTATCTAGCTCTTTCTGAGCCATGTTGTAACTTTGGCCTTCACCCCCGCCCCCCCGGCAGAGTCCCGCTGGCCGACTGTGCTTCATGAGAAAATGCTGCCTTGTGTGTGGGTTAGTCTTGCTGCCTGTTCACGTCATTGGGTGCCCCTGGCTCCTGTGTGCAGTGAAGGGCAAATGACACTTCCTGACTCACGTTCTCCACACCTGCCCACATTCTCCAGGCCTCACATGGCCCCAGGGGCAAGGAGGGGGTTGGAGACGGTGCAGGTGATAAGGGGAAAGAGAGAGGTCAGTGGGAAATGGGGGGCAGACCCCAGGGAGCCAAAGGGCAGCAAAGGGAGGGTGATTATCAAGGGGGGAGGAGCATGAGGGGTGGGTGCCAGGAGAACAGAGATAGGCAAGGGTAGGAGCAGTACCGGGGGCTGAGCAGAGGGGCAGAGGCAAGCAGGGCAGAGAGCAGAGGGGCAGGCACTAGGGGGAAGAGTGGGGACAAGGGAACAGGGGAGCACAAGGAGGCAGAGAGTTGGATGTGGAGAAGGGAGGGCACAAGAGGGGCAGAGGAAAGGTGAGTGGAGGGGCAGGACCCAGAGGTTAGGAGAAGGTGAGGGGAGGGGCAGAGACCCAGAGGGGAGGGGAGGGGAGGGCGCCAATTGGCTGGAGGAGAGTGGGGAAGGGGCAAACACCAGGGGGCCCAAAGGGAGCCAAGGCAGGGGACTTGCACCAGGCAGGCAGTGGGGAGAGATGGGCCCAGGGGGCCAGAGGAGGGGAGCACAAAGGGGCTGGCCCCAGTCGATTGGGGAGGGGGAGGGATGTGGGTGTCAGGAGGCAGAGGGGAGGGGCAGAACTAAGGGGAAGGTGGAAGGAGTGTGTGAAGGAAGGGACAGGCACAGGCGGGTGGCAAGGGAAGGAACTCATGCTGAGGCCTAGGTGGGGCCCAGGGCAAGAGAAGGAAGGGGGCAGGCGGGGGGGGGGCAGAGTGGGGGAGAGACAAAGGACAGCAGGACAGAAGTGGGGTGTGGGATGGGACAGGCAAATGGGGCTGAGGGAGGGGTGGGCATCAGGGGATGTGAGGACAAGGGAAGGGTGGATGCCAAGGGCTAGAGGACACAAGGCGTGGGAGGAGGGGCAGGTGCCAGGGGGTAGGAGGAGAAGGGAAGGATGGATGCCAGTATCTAGAGGGCACAAGAGGCAGGTGCCAGGGGCACTGGGGTGCAGCCTGGAGTGGGACAGGCACCAGGGCCAACAAGGGGCCAGGTGTGAAGCAGCTATTGGAGGTTGAAAGGGGCAAGGGAAGGGAGGGCACCAGAGGGCAGGAAGAGGGGCAGGTGCCAGGTGACAGAAGGGGAAAGGGAGGGGCAGACAAAAGGAAGGGGGAGGGGAGAGAGAGGTGGATGCTGGGGCAGAGGGGGTGAAAGGAGGGGGTGCATGAGCAAGGCGGGGTTGGGGAAAGTCACATGTGGGGGGTGCAGAGGGGCGTGAGGAGAACTGGGACAGAGGGCAGTGAGGGGGTGGCCACAGAGAAGGAGGAGGCAGGGGCAGGCATTGGAGGGCAGTGAGGGAAGGGGGAGTCACCAGGAGGGCGTGGGGTGGGAAGGGGAAGGGCAGATGCCAGGGGGATTGAGGGGATGGAGCGTAAGGACAGAGGGAGGGGTGGGGAAACCCGGTGCAAGGGAACCCGGCTCCCACGGCCGCAGACACTGCTGTGCTGGGGCTGTGCCCCTCCCCTCACCAGGCTATGGGTCAGTAACTGCAGGTCACTGGGGCAGGGAGCTGGACTCTTGGCTCCCAGGTGGGGCTGCGCCACTGGGCTGCAGAGCCAGTCTCACCCCCACGCTCTGCCCAGGGCCCTGGGCCATGTTTAGACACAGGAGCATCTGCAGTAGGAGAGACTGAGGGACCCCACGTCAGACCCCCTGAGTCCAGCAGCTCCAGCCTCCACCTGAGGGGACACCCACATTCCCATCTCTTCCCCACCCCACACAGGGAATGGGACCTGGGGCTCCCAGCTGGGTCCCAGGCCCTGGGCTACAGGCTGGGTCCCAGCCCCTGGGCGACAGGACACTCGCCAGCAAACTCAGCCTGGAGCCAAGAAAGAACGGTTACTTACCTCGTAACTGATTCTTCGAGATGTGTTGCTCATGTCCATTCCAATAGAGATGTGTGTATGCGCCGTCGGAAGATTTACCCTCAGCAGTACCCTTAGGGCCAGCGGGGGAGCCCCCTGGAGTGGCGCTGGTATACCGACCCATTTATACCCCTGCTGGCCCCCTCACCCACTCTGTTCCTTCTTACCAGCATACTCCGGAGAAAGGGCAGTGGGTGGGGATTTGGAATGGACATGAGCAACACATCTTGAAGAATCACAGTTACGAGGTAGGTAACCGTTCTTTCTTCTTCGAGTGATTGCTCATGTGCATTCCAATATAGGTGACTCCAAAGCAGAACCTAAGGAGGCAGCCTGGACGATGAAACTACAGAGTGGAGGACCATCCTACCCAGGGCAGCGTCCCCTCTGGCCTGATGCAACAGTGCATAGTGGTTGGCAAACATATGGACAGAGGACCATGGCGGCTCTGCAGATGTCCAGGATGGGAACCTGCGCTATGAAAGCGGTGGAGGCGGCCACCGCCCTTGTGGAGTGAGCTCTAAGGGGCGGAGCCGAAGCGCCCGGCAGGGTGTAGCACTCCCTGATGCAGGCGGTAATCCAAGAGGCTATCCGCTGGGTGGACACGGGTAGGCCCCTCATGCGCGCTGCGATAGCCACGAAAAGTTGTGGCGACTTCCAGAACGGTTTGGTCCTGTCTAAATAAAAGGCTAGCGCCCTATGGACGTCTAGAGTGTGTAAAGACTGCTCTTTCTGAGATGCGTGCTGTTTAAGGTAAAAAACCGGCAGGAAGATGTCCTGGGAGGTATGGAAGGATGACACCACCTTTGGCAGGAAAGTCGGGTGAGGGCGGAGCCGAACCTCATCCTTAAAAATATCATGTATGGGGGATCTGACGTGAGTGCCCTAAGCTCAGATACCCGCCTGGTGGAAGTGATCGCCACCAGGACAGCCACCTTATAAGATAGGTGGAGGAGGGAGCACATCGCTAACGGTTCGAACGGGGGCCCCATAAATTTGGAGAGAACCAAGTTTAGGTCCCACTGGGGAACGGGCTGGTGGATGTGGGGATAGAGCCTGTCCAGCCCTTTCAGGAACCTGTTGACCATCGGATTGGCAAACAGGGTTTTCCTCCTTTCCCCTGGATGGAAGATCGAGAAGGCCGCCAGGTGAACCTTGATGGAGGAGGAAGAAAGATGCTGGAGCCTAAGGTCCAACAGGTAATCTAGGATCACGGAGATTGGAATTCACTTTGGGTGCACCCCCTTCTGGGAAGACCAACAGCAGAACTGCTTCCACTTAGCCAAATATGTGGCCCTTGTAGAGGGTTTTCTGCTACCCAGGAGGACCTCCTGAACCTGTTCAGAGCACTGGAGCTCCTTTGCCGTTAACCACGGAGCTTCCACGCTCTCAGGTGCAGCAATTGCAGGTCCGGGTGGTGGAGTCTGCCCAAGTCTTCGGATATCAGGTCCGGGAGTAGTGGGAGGGATACGGGCCTCTCGCAGGAGAGGCTGAGGAGGGTTGAGAACCAATGTTTCCTGGACCATGCTGGGGCGATTAGAATCAGGGACGCCCTGAACTCCCAGACTTTCAAGAGGACCCTGTGAACTAGCGGAAAAGGCAGGAAGGTGTACAACAGGCCTCACAGCCAGGGGAGGAGGAGAGCATCCCCTAAGGAATCCTGCCCCTGACCCATGAGGGAGCAGAAACGAGGGCACTTCTTGTTCTGCCCCGTGGTGAACAGGTCCAGGTGGGGAGACCCCCACAAGTGGAAGATTGAATGGGCTACATCCCAGCGCAGGAACCACTCATGACCTGCAAACGATCTGCTCAGCCTGTCCGCCAAGACGTTCTGGGAGCCTGGGAGATAGGAGGCCATTGGGTGGATGTCCGCCCCGAAGCAGAGGTCCCACAGGCGGATCGCCTCCAAGCGCAGGCGAGGGGAATGGGCCCCACCCTGCTTGTTTATGTATGCCACTGCTGTCGTGTTGTCTGACAGAACGAGGATGGACTTGCCCCTCAGGTGGGGAAGGAAAACCACACAAGCCAATCGGACTGCCCGGAGCACCCTGATATTGACATGCAGGGAGGTTTCGTCCGCAGAACACATACCTTGCATGTGGAGGTCTCCTAGGTGAGCTCCCCAGCCCGTGTCCGACGCATCCGTGACCAGTTGGATGGATGGTGCAGGTCTGGAGAATGGAACCCCTGCACAGACCTCCGCCTGGTGGGTCCACCATTCCAATGCAAGGAGGACAGGGGCGGGGACTGTCAGCACCCTGTCCCAAGAGTGGTGACCGGGTTGTGGACTCGCAATAGCCACATCTGTAGCGGGTGCATGCGCAGTCTGGCGTGCTGCACTACATAAGTGCAGGAGGCCATGAGGCCCAGTAGATGCATGCAAGTCCGGGGGGTGGTCACCGGAAAGTTCTGGAGCACCCAGACCGCCATCTGTATCGTGAGAAACTGGGAGCTGGGCAGGGAGGCTCTCTGTGCCAGGGAAGCTAGGGTGGCGCCCACAAACTCTATTGTCTGGGTGGGAGTTAGGGTCAATTTGTCCAGCTTCAACAGAAGGCCTAAGTCTTCAAAGAGATTGCGGGCTGTGGTGATGTGGGCTCCCACCTGAGTCTCTGACTCCCCCCTCAGGAGCCAATCATCTAGGTAGGGGAACACTTGGACACGCCTTTTTCTGAGCTCAGCAGCCACCACTACCATGCATTTGGTGAAGATCCAAGGGGCCGTAGAAATACCAAAGGGGAGGGTCATGAATTGGTAATGGTCCAGGCCCATGGTAAACCGTAGGAACCTCCGATGGCAGGAGGTAATTGAAATGTGAAAGTAAGCGTCTTTGAAGTCGAGGGCAACGTACCAGTCTCTGGAGGCTAAGGAAAGGATAATGGATGCCAGAGTCACCATTTTGAATTTTGTCTTGACGATGAAGGAGTTTAGAGCTCTGAGGTCCAGAATGGGACAAACGCCCCCTTTCGCCTTTGGAACCAGAAAGTAACGGGAATAGAATCCTCTGTTCTGAAACTCAGTGCGGGGGGGGCATTACACTTTTTGCTGGGCTTAAAGCCTTGCGGGCCGGGCATGCCCTGCCACGGGCACACAGCGCGTCACAGAGGGGAGCAATCAACAGAAAACAACAAAAAGAGTCTTCAACTTAAATTGCAGACACTTAGCTGAAGATTAACTAAAGATTGAAGAAAAACAATGAAGACAACGATCACGCTGAAGAGCTGAGGGTTGTTCCAACGACCGTCATGGCGGTAAGAAGGAACTGAGTGGGTGAGGGGGCCAGCAGGGGTGTATATGGGCCGGTATACCGGTGCCACTCCAGGGGGCTCCCTGCTGGCCCTATGGGTACTGCTGAGGGAAAAACTTCCAACAGCGCATGCACGCTGCGCGTACACACCTATATTAGAACGCACATGAGCAATCACTCAAAGAAGAACAGTTTCACTGGACCCCAAATCGAATTGTTCTGCTGATGAGCTATTAGCACCCGATTCCCCAGCCCCTCTGCAAACCTGCCTGAGCAGCTGAGGTGCCCAGGCCCCAGTGACTGGCAGTGAGTGACTGTCCCCAGCCCCAGCCATGTGCGGTGACGGGCAGGCCGGGCTTGGGGCACCAGCTGGGATGCTCCAGAGTGTCTGTGAAATGTGCCCTGGCCAGGAAAATCCCCCCAGCCCTGATCTCAGCCCACAGACCTGGCTGCCAGTGGAGACTCGGCTCCAGCCTGAACTCTCTGCCCAGAGCGACGTGTCCCCTGGGCCCTGTGAGGGGCACAGACCCTCTGCCGCTGCCCTGGCATTTTCCAGCGCGGGCCCTGGCCACAGAGCCCCAGGAGTGCAGGTGTCCCCAGCTAGTGACTGTCCCAGCTATGCCCCCTGCCCCCGGCTCCCCTTGCTCAGCCCTGGGGAGACATACTGGGGGCTCTCAAACCAGGATCTGCAGACATGGCAGGTTCAGCTACGCAGCCGAGCAGCAGCTCCCATAGCCGGGGGAGGGGCAGACTCTAGTTGTGGGGTTCATGCCCCAGCACTAAATAGCCCTGCAGAGCCTGGGGCGCTATCACTGCCGATCTTACACGACCTTCTCTGCTGAGCCCCCGCAGGTATCGGGGCCTTTGCCCGGCCTGTGCTGACACAGCCAAGCCCCTGCTGTGTGCTTCCCCACGGCTTGGAGACTCGCTGCCCTGGGCTGAGCAGACAGACCCCTTAGCTATGTCTGTACTGTGCTGTTTTGTGCAAGAAATATGAAAATGAGGTGAAGCAAAGAATACCACCACACCTCATTTGCATAATTAATGAGCGGCCGCTTTTTGCACAAGAGACTGTTGCGCAAAGAGGAGCAGTGTAGATGGTGCCTTTTTGTGCAAAAACCTCTTGCGCAAAAATAAAGCCTAATTAATCATGCAAATGAGGCATGGCAGTATTCCACGCTTTGCCTCATTTGCATATTTCTTGTGCAAAACAGTTCAGTATAGACATAGCCCTTGTGTTTAAACAGGAGACGGGGCCCAGAGCCAGACCCTGGGTTTGCCCTGGGCCCAGCCCCACTGGCTGGACATGCCTGGAGTTTTCTCCCCAGGCTGCAGAGAGCCGAGGGGACCCTGCCAGGAAGCAGTTTCCTGTCCCAGGCCAAGGGGGGATGATCAGGGAAGTGTTTCCTGACCTTAGCTCTGGAGTCACAACCCAGCTCCATAACACTCCCCAACCCCTCCCCGGTTTCCAGCTTTGCCAGAAGGGTGTGTGAGGCCCCCCGGCTCCCAGCCCCTGCCAGGTCTGGTGGAATTGCTCCCCCAAGAGCCAGGCCATATCCCAGGCCTGCGGTACTGGCACGCACCAGGGGAGGGGAGGCGCTGCAGGGAGCCAGTCTCTCACTAGGGCAGGAGCTGGAGTCACTGACACCAGAGCAAGGCCAGTTACCTGCAAATCTTCGGGCTCGCCTGAGTCCTGGAACAAACAGAGAAAGAGAAGTGAGAATTCCCACCGCAGAGGCCCCCCCCCCCGGATGGGGAGCAGGGACGTCCTGGCCCCTCCCACAGCCTCCGTCCCCCCTCGGCTGCTCTGTCCCACACTCCCCGGCTGGGCTCTCCCCAGTGCCAATCCCCTCGCGCCCACCCAGCCCAGGTGTTGCTCTAGGCGGGGGAACAGGCTCCCAGCAGCTGCGGTGCCCGGCCCTAGGGCAGTGCCCCGGGATCCTCACCTCTCTCTGCAGCCAGCGCCCCTGGAAGGGAAGAGAAAAACGCGTCACTGGTGGGGGCAGTGCCCAGTGCTCACGGCCCAGCTCCACCCCACACTGCCAGAGGGCCCTGGGGAGTAAGGCCCCGGAGACAGCTTCTCTCAGGTGTTTCCCCCCTCCCAGCCATGCAGAGAGGCCCCTGGGATTTCACACGCACCTGCACAGGGGAGGTGCCCAACTCCTATGGGCACCAGTGGGAGTTAGGGGCCCAAGCTGCTCTGGGGCTTCTGAAACTCCCACCAGGCACCTGTGTGACTCGCCGGGCACCTGCCTAGCTCTGAGCATCTGGCCCAAGGGGTTCGGACACCGGGCCCAGGCGCACGACTGGTGTCAGACAGGGAGGCTCCATGAACGTCCGGGGAGCTGGGACGCGGGCCCTGAGTCTGTGACAACGTCTCCCACAGCAACCAGCTCCCAGCGCCCCCAGAAACCTCCCCCTGCCCCTGGGCCCGCGCAGGCTGGGCTGGGGGACTCTGCTTGGCAGCAGGAGGGGGCGGCCGCAGGGACAGCGGGGGAGGCACCTTCACTCCCCGTGCCTGTTCTCCACCATCCACGTCCCACTGGGAACCTGCTGTTCTGCTGAGCAGCTCCTCCCCTCCCCCTGGGCTCAGGAACCCACCAGCCCCCCAGGAGCAGACCCTGGGGTCTCAGGGACCCAGCTGGGCCTTTCCACGCCCCTCCCCCCAGCCCCATAGAGTGAGAGAGGAGCCCCCAGCCGTGCTGCCCTGTACCCAGGAATCCCGTCATGGCCTCCTGGAGACTGTTCTCTCCTGAGAAGTTCTGGATTCTCCGCTCCAGCTCCGGGCACTTGGGCGCCGGATGCGGCGACATCGCCTCCTCGCCTCTGCAGAGACACGAGGGTGTTAGTGGTCCCTCACCTCGCCCTCGCCCCCCCCCCCGAAAGCCAGACAGGGGAGTGGGTGGGGGCTGGGCCACAGGCAGAGCTCGCAGGGCCCGGACCTTGGCTGCCCAGGGAGTTTTTCCTGCTGGGCCCAGACTGGGGTCCCCTCTCCAGCCAGAGGGAAAACAGCCTGGGCAGCACCAGGCCCAGCTTCTGCACACCCAGCCCAGCTCCTACACACCCAGCCTGGCCCATGTGCCCCACCAGAACCTGTCTGGGCTTCTCCCAGCTCAGAGAGGGGCTTGTTCTCCAGGCCCAGCCGCTCCTCAGCTTCTCCGCTCAGCCCCCAAGGGCCTGGTCACTCCCCATGGGGTGGGGGCTCTGGGAGGAGGAAACTGCCCCCCCAAGGCCTGGCCTGGGACACTCGGCTCTTTCCCCATAGCCCTCCCCCCATGGGCCATGCCAAAGCTGGGGCCAGGTCCCAGCTGGGCCCTTGGGGTGGCAGGCCTCAGCTCTATTAATATTTCCCTGAGACAGCCCAGCCCCCAGAGAAGATTCCCCAGCCCAGAGCAGTGGGGCAGTTCCCTTCCAGGGTGCCTCACACCCCCACAGCGGCAGTGGCCCCAGGGCGGTGAGTACGGAGAGGGCAGGGTTCAGAGGGTACAGCAGTCCCATGGTGTGGGGCTGGGGCTGGATTCACAGCCCGGGCTCTGAGCCTGCTCCTAGCACGACAGTGAGTGAGGGGCAGATGGTGCTCGGACGTACCTGCTCTCGGCGCTTCTCACACCCTAGAAGGGAAGGAGACAGAGCAGAGAGTCAGCGCCCATGGCACAGCCCAGCCCCTGCCCCAGAGGGGTCACGCTGCTCCTCCGCCCCACAGGCTGCTCCCCCAGGTGGGAGACCCACTGAAGGGCTATGCCATGGGGATCTGAGCCCCTTTCACACCAGCCACTCTGCAGGGGGGCTAGGCCCAGTTTTTCACCAGCCTTCCCAATGGCCCAAACTCCTGCCTGTCTGCAGCCCTGAGGCCCCGGCCCTGCAGCCACCCCAGGCCCTGCTCTCTGCACTGAGGTACCCTGTGAGCCCCCAGTGACTCAGGGGTGTCCCCTCCCCGCACTGGGCACGTCTGACCCCATCTCACCTTCAGCAATTCCAGTGCCGGATGCCGACACTTCTCCTCCAGCTCCGAGATCAGGGCGCTGAGCCGGGAAATCTCCTTGCCTAGGCGGGCGGCGTGTTCCTCCCTCCTCCTCCCAATCTCCTCATCCAGCTCTCCCAGCCGGGCCAGCAGGAGTCGCTCCTGCTCCACCAGGAACTGCCGCAGCCGCTCGCATTCCCAGCGCACCAGCTGCCGCTCCACGTCCGTCTGCCTCTGGGGGCACAGAGCGGGTGGGGCAGGGACACGGGTGAGCGGGGCCGTGGGAAGTGGCAGGGCCTTGTCCGGGCTGTACGGAGCATTTCACTCCGTGTCTTTGCCAGGCCGGCTGGGTCTGTCCCAGGGCTTGTCCCAGGGCAAAAGTGTCACCAAAAATCACCCCAACCCCCGTCACTGCACCAACAGACTGAGGTGCAGCCCGGGCCTTGGCAAATGGTGCCCAAACCAGCCACTGGCATCCCTGGGGTGTCTGACACTCACACCCGGGGGTCAGCACAAATCTCCCCTCAGCCTGACCCTGCCACCTCTGGGCACGGGGCAGTTTGACTGGCCTCGCCCCTGCCCCCCGCAGGAGAGAGGCAGAGCCAGAGGCTGCTCCCAGCCACCCTGGAGTGAACCCACCGACCACAGTGGGAACTAACGCCAGGGACCCCCAGGAGTCTGACCCGCTCCCCCCATGCAAAGCTCTGGGCAGGGCCAGGCACCTACCAGGAGCCTCTCGCTCTCCTTGGCCCAGTCGGATTCCAGGCCCCGGAGCGCGTCTCTCTCCTCCCGCAGACGCTGCAGGCGGCTCAGGATTTGCTCCTGCAAACACAGACAGCGGCTCTGGGGGCTGCTTGGGGCCATTGGCTCGTGCCCAGTGAGAACAGCGCCACAGAGCAGTGAGGCTGGGGTCCCCCCTCTCCAGCCCAAGATAACTCCCCAGCAGTGCTGCTGGGCCTGGCCCAGCCCCATATGGGGGGTCCTGTTTCCAGGCAGGCCCTTGGCTTCATGGGTGGTGAGTTATATGGGCTCATGGTGCCCAGGTTCTAGGAATATTCAGAGCCAGGGGCCCTGCTCCACCAATATTTGGAGCTGGGTCTCTCCCCTGGCCATCAGGACTGAGGGCTAGGGACAGCCTGTTCTTTCTGTTTGCTGTTCATTCTCTGAATGAATGAATTAATTAAGGGCAATAGCCCAGAAGGAAAAGGCAATTAAGTAACAAGTATGTGTGAAGAGACAATAGCCAGAGGAGGGAGAGAGATCAGAGCTCTGTCCTGTTGAAGAGAAACTGAAGGGGGGAGTTGGGCTGCCAGTAAAGTGCCCTTTTTTTTTTTTTTTTTTGAAGCAAGCATCAGAAAAAAGTAGTTTTTGTGTTTTAAAGTAGGTCTAATTCAAATAAAGATTATTGTACAAAGCCAACAATAACTGAAGCCCTGGCTAACACCTTCACACTCAGAAATGTACATATTAAAGCCAATTATCAAACTGACACTAGGTGTAACCATTTGAAAGTGATTGCTTTATTACAAAACAGTCAGGGAGAAAGTTATAAGACTATTAAAAACATTGAAAAATTTCTTATACATCACTAGAACAAAACCAAGCCAGTACATTATGATAAGATTTTGACCAATCCACTACGTTACAAAATCACCTGACAATATTTTACAAAATCCTTGGTTTGAATATAGACATCATTATGGAACATCCATGCAGGCACAATGGTATGGTGACATTATTTTCGTGATCAATTAGACATCACTGTAAGCAGAAGAAAGTTGCTTTATTTCATGTAAAAGAACTTTGGGAGATCTAGTAAACAAAAGAGATTCTGTGAAAGAAAGTAAGGGACAAAAAGAGATAGAAAGAGTCAATTACGGACAGTATTTCTTTCCTGGATTCACTTAATATGTTAAAGAGTTCTCTCTTAAAAACCCAAGTAAGATGCAGGCAATGACTGAAAATGCTGTCTTTTTGTTTGTGTGTGAATTATGAAGGAATTCACGTGTAGGAGTTTTGATAAAAGAACTTTACAGACTTATCATTTTCACTTAGCAAATACTTAAGACTTTTTTTTTATGGGAAGGGGGGGTTGAAAGTTTAGAATACAGTGCATACTATGATAATGAGGAGTCATTAAAACATTAATTCTATAAATTTTGATCTTCAAATTATGCAAAAGTGAAAAACAGACCACAGGTTGAACCTTTCTAATCTGGGACTGACTGGTCTGGCAACATCTATGGTTTGGCATCCTTGGGGACCCTGTAGTTGGAGCATTTGTGGTGGGGGGAGGACTATGGCAGCAGAATCATAGATGTTGCCAGACCAGAGAACCTCAGTAGTTGAGCCAGGTTGACAGCAGGGGGCCAGAGGCTGAGGACCCAGCTGGGGTTGGGAGAGGACCTGGGCCAAGTGCCCTTGGGTCTTCTTTGACCTCCCCTAGCAAACGCCCTGGTTTGGGACCAATCAAGTCCAGGGGTGCCGGACCAGGGAGGTCCAACCTGTACCTGCAGGTTAGGAGAAATGTTTTCGGTAATGTTTAAGGTATTAATTACTAATTAAACAACCCTGTCTTAAACTCTGTGCAAATGTCAATTCTAATTTATAAAAAATAACCCTTAAATATAAACATAGGGCCAAGTCCTGCTTATTTAAACGAACGTATACATAGAGTAAATCTGCTGACGACTCCAAATTATTTTGATTTACACTCATTAATTAAGCAAAATTTATTAGATTTCCAAGGGGTGGGGGACAGGAATCAGTTAATTGTTATTGTTAAAACTGAGTTAACTTTAGCCTCATGATTACTGAAAATGTTTCATCTCATTTTTTCTTCCAGACCCAAGAAACCATGTAATAGAGTACACATGCAAATAAGTTTATCTTAACTTACTGCATTCAGTTCCTCGTGGGCCAAAATTATGGATCTTTTAAGCTTGATTAGAATGGCAGTCTCAAAAGAGCAATTTTTCATGGTTACAATGGGCAAATATACACGGTATAACAGAATGTATTACAAATCCAAAAACACCCATCCAAACAGACCTGCAGAATGTATGTAACAATACCTGAAACATGAGAACATCTGGAGTTACTATTGTCTGTCACATTTATCTCTGGGATAAAAACACTAGATAGTCACCCAAATAAAATATAAGCCTACACTGTGCAACAAGCATACTAACCACTTAACTAAAAAGTGATAACTATGAGGATACAGTTTAGCAATAAAAAGATGGTTAGAATTAATCAACGCTGTTGCCACAATGTATGTTTGTTACTGGAATTTTTAAACATATTTCTAGGTAACTGAGCTTTAAAAGGCCCTACATATTGGTTTCACATGCTCCAGGGCCATGCCTTCACACGCTGTAGATAATATAATTCACCCAACAGCAGAAAGATGGGAGGTCAAAGTATTTACAAGAAATGAAAAAGTGAACAAAGAGTTTCTAATAAATATTTCAATCTTATTCCAACATGCACTTTGATAGCAATCTACAAGCCATAGCAAAACTCTTATGTAAGAAAAAACATGCCAAATTAGCTAACTTATACTCAGGGAGTGTTTTATTGGTTTTTTATAAAAAAGGTATAGATAAGAATCTCTGCACTCAGACCCCACTCAATCTTTGTCATTTATTGCAGTAAAAAAAAACGTAGTAAAACCAATTTTCTCCAATGACTGAGTTATAAATTTTATACAAAATATTGTTCCAAAATCTGTTATATATGGAAAAACCACCTCCTACAGCTCCCAGAAGGGAGGGGGAATGAAGAACATTGCAAAAGAAGGGGCTATATTTGTTTTAATTTTAGAAAGTATTTGCTTTTGAGTGTTATTGATCAAAGCGTGCTTGGTTGTTTCCATATTCAAAAGAGTATCAATAACATTGATATCATTAGTTAAATAATTTTTTCTTACAATAGTGATATTGTGCAATAAAGGGAAACTGTTAAACGCTTACGGTTTCCAGTCCATTTTTACATTATTTAATAAAATACATATCGGCTTACAGGGTGGGCGGAGGGGTGTGTGGGGGGGACTAGACCCATTCTGGGCACCACCAAAAATGATACAAACCTGCCACCCCTGCTTGGCTCTACCTAGATGGGACACATGCAGGGGGCTCTGTCGCTGCAGAGAAACTGCCCCTGTAACTCCCCACCCTGCAGAGCCTGGTCACTACCTTGCACTCCTGGGCAGCCTCCTCGATGGGCACCGCTGTGTGGGTGCAGTGCTCCTGGGACTCTCTGCAGATCACACAGATGGGGGCTTGATCCTCCTGGCAGAAGATCTTCAGGGCCTCCTGGTGCATCTCGCACCCTGGCTGCCCCTCGGGTGCTGGCCCCGCCGGGAGCCGCAGGCATTTCACCAGCTCCACCAGGTTCCCCAGCTGGTGGTTGGGCCGCAGGTGTCTCTGAGGTGCACTGTCTCTGCACTGGGGGCAGGAGGGGTTGGGCTCTGACTCCTCCCAGCATTGGCTGAGGCAGGCTCGGCAGAAGTTGTGCCCACACTCAATAGACACTGGGTCTGTGAAATACTCCAGGCAGAGGGGACATGTCACCTCGTCCTGGAAGCTCCGGGCCAGGTCCCTGGCAGCCATGGCCCCTGACCTGCAGGTTAGTTTCGTTTCCCGAGCAGAGGGAACAGCTGCAGCCTGTTTAACCTGCTTTTTTTTTAAAGCAAATTGCACAACCCGGAGCCAATCACACTCTCCAGAGGGAATTTAAAATAAACAACAACGCAGGAGTCACCACCCCAGAAAAGCCCCCAGACAAGCACCAAGTGACCTAACAAAAGGCCTGGGCAGTTACAGACACCCAGAAACCAGCGCTGTTCCCCTCTTTATACACGTAGGCAGGTGCTAAAGGACTTTGACCCTTCCAGGGAGCTGGGAGGGACACTGGGTGTGTCCATGTAAATATAGTTTGCTCCTGCTTTGCTTGGTGTGTTACCTGTTCAGCTGATGGAACGGTGCTTTCCTCATTGTCACCAACCTGCCTGGCATTGGGTCACAAATCATGTTAACACTAATTGCAGTGTCAGCGATTATTGTGGGAATACAGAAAAGAAAGTCTGTGCTTAACCTGGCTCAAAAGATGTCACTGCACTGGGGGCAGGGTTGTCCTAGGCCCCATGCTGCTCCTCCTCCAAGGGACAGCCCTGGCTGTAGAATCAGCACTGACATCAGTGCTTTTTTTTTGTAAGAAAAAAGGTGCTGGTACTCCGGGCCGAACTTGTTGATCAAAAACAAAAACAACAACAATAAAAAACATTGCGCAGGCTTCCATCAGGAGCCAAGCCACCCCAGAAAAACAGGTGCCGGTACACCATTCTTTTCCTGTGTGCCAGGAAAACAGGTGGCGGTACTGACTGACACAAATAGGTTGATGTAGGTTGTCTTATGTCACCCTAACTCAGCAGTGTAAACCAAGCCCCCAGAACCCATCCTGAAGAGACCTGTTCTCTGCCCTGCCTCCCTTATGGTCAGGGAGTTACAGCCAGTGTTTCCTTTAATTTTTTTCCATCCATGTGTGGAATAAGTGTATGTGCGTTGAGACATGCAGATGTGTACCACTAGTAGAAACACATGCTTCCAGCTGTGGGTGCTCTGCTAATCAGCTGGGGAGCATTTGAATCTCCCCTGGGGGCAGGGTGCCTGAGCAGACAGTTTACATGGAACACTGCCAGCCCCTCTCTGTCCTGGGCTCCCTGCTACCTGTGTAAACAGCAGGGCTGGGGACCCAGCGTGTCTCAGAGGGTATGTCTACACTACAAAGTTAATTCGAACTAACAGCTGTTAGTTCGAATTAACTTTCATAGGTGCTACACACGCAAACCGCTAGTTCGAACTTAATTCGAACTGACAGAGCGCTTAATTCAAACTAGGTAAACCTCATTCTACGAGGACTAACGCCTAGTTCGAATTAAGTAGTTCGAATTAAGGGCTGTGTAGCCACTTAATTCAAACTAGTGGGAGGCTAGCCCTTCCCAGGTTGCCCTGGTGGCCACTCTGGGCCAAGCCAGGGAAACTCTTCTGCCCCCCTGCTGGCCCCGGAGCCCTTAAAAGGGCACGGTCTGGCAACGGTGCCCGTGCCAGGTGCAAGCCTGCCAGCACCCAGCCAGCAGACCCTGCACCTGGCACGGGATGAGCCAGCCACCCGCTGCCACCCAGCCCTCCCCCTCTTCCCAGGACCAGGCTGGCAGCTCCCAGGAGCCTGCCCGGGGCCGCAAGAGGCGGACGCCCGCCTGGGCTAGTGCGGAGATCATGGACCTCATCGAGGTTTGGGGGCAGACCTCCAACGTCCACAATCTCCACACTAGGCACAGGAAAGCGGCCGTCTAGGGCAGGATAGCTGCCAGCCTGGCCACCAAAGGCCACATGCAAACCCAGGAGCAGGTTTGCATGAAAATCAAGTTGGTCCAGTGAGACCCCCGACCCTGAGCTTAGAACATAAGAACATAAGAATGGCCGTACTGGGTCAGACCAAAGGTCCATCTCGCCCAGTAGCCTGTCTGCCAACAGCGGCCAACACCAGGTACCCCGGAGGGGATGGACCGAAGACAATGACCAAGCCATTTGTCTCATGCCATCCATCTCCAGCCTTCCACAAACAGAGGCCAGGGACACCATTCCTACCCCCGGCTAATAGCACTCCATGGACCCAACCTCCATGACTTTATCTAACGTCTCTTTAAACTCTGTTCTAGTTCTCACCTTCACAGCCTCCTGTGGCAAGGAGTTCCACAGGTTGACTATTTGCTTTGTGAAGAAGAACTTTCTTTTATTAGTTTGAAGCCTGCTACCCATTCATTTCATTTGGTGTCCTCTAGTCCTTCTATTATGGGAACTAATGAAGAACTTTTCTTTATGCACCCTCTCCACACCACTCATGATTTTATAGACCTCTATCATATCCCCCCTCAGTCTCCTTTTTTCTAAGCTGAAAAGTCCCAGTCTCTTTAGCCTCTCTTCATATGGGACCAGTTCCAAACCCCTAATCATTTTAGTTGCCCTTTTCTGAACCCTTTCCAAGGCCAAAATATCTTTTTTGAGGTGAGGAGACCCCATCTCTACACAATACTGAAGATATGGCGTACCATAGTTTTATACTTCCCCTCCTCCTTCTTCCCCTGGTTTCCCCCTTCCAGCTCCCTCCTCCCAGGTTTCCACCTCCCCTCTCCCACCCTCTCTCTTCCCCTCTCCCACCTCCTTTTCCCAGTCTCCCCAGAGGTTAATCGCCCCCCCCCCCACCCTCAGTTTTGTTAAATAAAGAGAGTTTCTATTTTTGAACATACGTGTCCTTTATTTTTTACATCAGGAAGGGGGGCTAGGGAAGGGTAAGTGGAAGGAGGTGAGGGAGGAATGGGGCACGAGCCCCCGATGGGGAGGACTGGGGTGGCTCTGCGGGCTCCTCGGCGTGGAAGCTCTCCTGCAGGGCCTCCTGGATCCTGACAGCCCCCCGAATGACCCCCCCGGATGGCAGCCTGTGGCAAGTGCAGCCGGGCTGATGGCCGAGTGCTGTGATGTGCCGAGTGCGGGCACTCAGGGCACTCCAAGACAGGACTGCTTTGCTGTCCCTCATCGAGGTAGACAAGCAAGCGGGGAACCCTGAGAACTGTCTGTCTGGGGTGGGGGGTCGGGTCCCTTTAAGTACAGCCCTCAGCTAGCCTGAGGCAGCAGCTCCACGCTCTAAGTCCTAAGCTGATACCCTGCCGGCACTGGTTCCAGCCAGCCTTAACTTTGGTTCAGGGTCCACTCAATGTGGACATGCTAGTTCGAATTAGCAAAACGCTAATTCAAACTAGTTTTTAGGTCTAGATGCACTAATTCGAATTAGCTTAGTTCGAATTAACTAATTCGAACTAAGTTAGTTCGAATTAGTGCTGTAGTGTAGACATACCCAGACTGAGTGTGGGTGAAAGATTCCCTTGGATTTCACCCTTTTCTCTCCGATAACCCAATATGGATCAAACCCCACTGACTCCCCCCCCCTTCCCATTGAATGGCCAAATTAGATATAAAACCCCCTTCAGCTCAATCCCTTCTCTCTCTGTGCTGGGGATTGATAGAAAATCTCCTCAGATTGTGACACTTCCTGTCTAATCCCCAAATACTGGTGGAAACTCCTCCCTGGCTGTGGGTTCCCCAGTCTCTGTCTGCAGTCACCTCTTGTTCTGGGGGGAAACTCTTGCCCTGAGTAATGTCCCAATGCGGGGGAGGGGAGCTAAACTCCCAAAGGACCAGTCTGTCCCATGGCTGGGGACAGATTGGTTCCCCCTTTACAGCTCCTTCACCATTGACTCTGAGGTCACATCTCCAGTTTGGCTCTGTCCCGTGGTCACTGTCAGTTACTGAGCGACAATTCTCTTGGGCTTGGGGTTTTTCCTCACACCTTTTAATTGCAGCATCGTCTCCTTTTCTGGAGGGAAGCTGCTGCCCTGAGTCATTCTCCTTCTTGAGGGGGGCTAAGGGGAGAATTATCCCCCCCCCCATGTTTCACAATCAAATTCTGTTCCCCTTTGCACCCAGTAAACCAGCAGCATGTTGAGGAATGTAACTCGTCCTGTCGTTAATGAACATTAGAGCCCAGGGCTGCCCAGGACTGGCTTCAACCCAGCCAGGCACTGGGGAAGGGGGTTCCACAACCCTGCACACAGCTCACAGGGAGCAACCCAGGCCCCGGCTCAGCACGTGCCAGCTGCTCAGCCCAGGCTCTACAGAGTAGACTCAGCCCCCTCCCCTCCCCTCCCAAAGCAGGAAGCCTGTAGCCAAGAGGAGGGGTAAACCCCTTAGCCTCTGGGAGATGCACACCCAGGCTGGGTAGGGACAGCCCCAGGGATGCACATGCACCTCCTCCCCTCCCCCAAATTCCCAGCCAGAAGCTACAACTGCAGCATGAGGGGGCACAGGTAACTGGCTTGTGTGCCACTTGTGGCCTGTGGGCCGTAGGTTGCTGACCCCTGGAACCTTGCTGAGTGCTGATGGTTCCTCCCCATCCATTGCTACAGGGGAAATAGGGGACAAAGTGCCCTTTTTTTAAAACAAGTCAGGACTCTGGGAACAGCCCTTAAATATGGGACTGTTCCAGGGAAAATGGCACAGCTGGTCACCCTATCTAGGGTTTGAAAACTAGGAATAAGACAGGTACCTGTTGTGTAACTGGAGTTCTTCGAGCCGTGTTGCTCATGTCCATCCTACAGAGGTGTGTGCGCCAGCCACATGCACTGGTGCTGGAAGGTTTTCACTAAGCAGTACCCATGAGGCCAGCATCCCCAGTGCCCTCTGGAGTGATTCATGCACCCCACCTATATAGGAAGCTCCCCAGCTCACATCATCATGTCATTCTGCATCCCACCTCTTGCCTCCCTCCTCCCCACTCTCCCATGCTCGGCAGCTTGGAGGGGAGCCTGGGGCCTGGCGTGGCCTCAGCCTGCCCAACGGCTGGGTAGGGGGAGAGCCGGGGCTGGCTGCAGGAAGGCCTCAGTCCAGCCCAACCCCCTGATGGCCAGGGGAAGACAGCCAGGGTTGATGCACTGCAGTTCAGCCTTCCCCAGCTTCCAGGGGCAGAGCCAAGCCTGGCATTCACCAAGGCCCAGCCTTTCCCAGCCAGTGGGGTTAGAGCTGGGCCTGGTACAACCTTGGCCAGGTGGGGAAACTAGGGTTAGGCCATGGCAGTGGGTCAGATATGGGGTAAGGTGAAGAGGCTGGGATGGCACATCTGGGGGTGGAATGGGGGGGGGGCTGGCCAATGTAGCTGGGGGCAGGAGGGAGGGAAAAGGGACCCAGGCTGGCACAGCCAGGGTTGGGGGGGGGGGTAATATGTGGAATGAGATGGGACCCGGGCTGGTGGGTGTTAGAGGGGAAGGAGAGGGGGCCCGGGCTGGCGTGGCTGCAGCTTGGCCCTCCCTGGTGGCTGGGGGGAACCCTGGAATTGCACTGGCCACTGAATAACTGAGATTCTAAAGGAGCACTCAAAGATGATAAGGTCATTGTGGAGAACCTAAATGAATTATTTGCTTCAGTCTTCATGGCTGAAGAATTGTCCCAGATTGAGGTGTCATTAGAGGAGGTTTTGGAACAAATGGATAAACAACAGTAGCAAGTCACCAGGACCAGATGGCATTCACCCAAGAGTTCTGAAAGAACTCAGATGGGAAATTGTGGAATTAACTGTGGTTTGTAACCTATCCTTTAAATCGGCTTCTGTACCTAATGACTGGAAGGTAGCCAACGTGACACCAATATTTAAAAAGGGCTCTAGAGGTGATCCTGGCAACTACAGATTGGTAAGTATAATGTCAGTGCTGAGCAAATTAGTTGTTGTAACTACAGTAAAGAATAAATTGTCAGACACATGGATGAAAATAATTTGCTGGGGGAAAGTCAACATGGTTTCTATAAAGGGAAATCATGCCTCACTAATCTAATAGAGTTCTTTGAGGGGAGTCAACATGCATGTGGACAAGGGGGATCCAGTGGATATAGGATACTTAGATTTCCAGAAAGTGCTTCACCACAGGCTCTTAAGTAAAGTAAGTTTTCATGGGATAAGAGGTCAGATCCTTTCATGGATTGGTAAGTGGTTAAAAGACAGGAAACAAAGGGTAGGAATAAATGGTAAGTTTTCAGAATGGAGAGAGGTAACTAGTGGGGTCCTGGGGCCAATCCTATTCAATTTATTTATAAATTATCTGGAATACGTGGTTAACAGTGAGATGGCAAAAATAGTTGATAATACTAAGCTCAGGAGTGGCCCGAGGCCGGCTGCGTCATCATCAGGCGCCTGGGCCGGTGGCGTCCTAGGCAACCGCCTAGTCTGCCTAGGCTCACGGGCCGCCCCTGACTAAGCTGCTCAAGATAGTTTAGACCAAAGCAGACTCTGAAGAGCTTCAACAAGATCTCACAAAACTAAGTGATGGGGCAAAAAAAATGTCAAGTGAAATTTAATGCTGATAAATGCAAAGCAATGCACATTGGAAAAAGCAATCCCAGCTACACATACAAAATGATGGGGACTAATGTAGCTGTAACCACTCAAGAGAGAGCTCTTGGAATCCTTGTGGTTAGTTCTCTGAAAACATCCATGTAATGTGCAGTGACAGTCAAAAAAGCAAACACTGTTTGGAATCATTAAAAAAGGAATAGAAAAAAAGACAGAGACTATCTTATTGCCTCTTTATAAAACCATGGTACTTCCATATCTTGAATTCTGAGTATAGATGTGGTTGCCTCATCTGAAAAAAGATGTACTGGCATTAGGGAAAGTTCAGAAAGGCCAACAAAAATTATTAGGGGATTGAAAAGGCTGAAAAGAAGTCCAGAGCCAAGAAACTTCTAACACTCCCGTCATTGGAGGAAGTGGTTTGTGCCCACGAAAGCTCATGATACCATCTACATGTTTTGTTAATCTTTAAGGTGCTACTAAACCATTTGTTGTTTTTTAAGCTTTTACTGTTACAGACTAACTCGGTTACCCCTCTGAAGGAAAAGTTAGTTACTTGTTCCCATAACATAAGAACTAGGGGTCAGCAAATGAAATGAATAGGTAGAAGGTTTAAAACAAACAAAAGTATTTCTTCATGCAGAGCACAGACAGCCTGTGGAACTCCTTGCCAGAAGATGTTGTGAAGATTAGGACTTTAACAGGATTCAAACAAGAACTAAATAAATTCATAGAGGTTAGGTCCATCAATGGCTATTAGACAGGATGGGTAGGAATGGTGTCCCTAGCCTCTGTTTGATGATTCGCTGTTGTGATAATTCCCTCTGGGGCATATGGCATTGGCTGCTGTTGGAAGACAGGCTATTGGGCTAGATGAACCTTCAGTCCAGCCCAGGGTGGCCGTTCTTATGGAGCCCAGCTCTTCTCAATGGTGACAGGTGACAGAATGAGGAGCAATGGTCTCAAGTTACAGTAGGGAAGATCTAGGTTGGATATTAGGAAAAGCTATTTCCCTAGGAGGATGGTGAAGCACTGGGATGGGTTCCCTAGGGAGATGATGAAATCTCCATCCTTATAGCCTTGGCTAGGATGATTTAATTGGGGTCGGTGCTGCTTTGAGCAGGGGCTGAACAAGATGACCAACCCTAATCTTCTATAATTCTGTTATTCTCCATCCATCTCAGCATATGGGGGGGGAACAGGAGAGGACTGATAGTGATTAGCTCAGCTATAATATAGTCAGCAATTGCCAGCTCTACCCACTGAACCTGCTGCCTCTGCCTACCCCATGTCTAGTAAGGCTGAACCCCAAATGCACAAATACAAATATCTCACATGGCAGCAGCAATGCTGAAAAGGATCTGGGAGTTGTGGTGGATCACAATCTCTACTTGAGTCAGCAATGCCAAGCTGTTGCCAAAAAAAAAGCAATTCCAGTACCAGTGTACTTGGCACTGGTCAGGCCTCAGCTGGAGCGCTGAGTCTGATATTGGTCACCAGTGTACAGACAGGACCTGGAGAACCGGGAAAGGATCCAGAGGCAAGCGACAAAATTGATGCTGGGGATGGAATGCAGCCATACGGCCACATGCTGAAGGAACGGGGCATGGTTAGTTTGGACTCAAGGGATTGTTGGGAGGGGATTTGCATGATGATCTGCAAATACTTGAAAGGCTGTCACAGAAAAGATGGTGACAATTTGTTCTCCCTTACCACAGAGGGAGGACATAAGGTGATAGGATCCAACTGCAGCAGAGCAGCTTTGGATTCTATCTCAGGAAAAACCTCCAAAGTGAAAGTCCCGACAGGCAGTGGATCACACAGGCCAAGGCAGGTTGTAGAAGCTCCTTCCCTGGAGGGTTTTCAAAAGGAAGCTGGAGCTTTTCTCATATGGTTTGCTTCTTGGCAGGGGAGTGGGTTAGATGGCCCTTGTGGTCCCTTCTAGCCCCATGCTTCTAGGATTCTAGGTTTCTAACAGAAAACACACAGGGTGACGGCACAGCCTGCCTCGCCCAGCCCAGCTGCCCCCATCTAGCTCTGCCCTGGACTCTGCTCTTCCCTGCTCTTACTGAAAATGGCAGCTGTCTAATGAAGAAACACACGTTACATTCCAGCAATTGCACCTGGGACCCCAGAACCACATGTTTCTGTCAGGCCCCTCTCCCTTCCTTCCTGCTGTTCTCTGCTGCCCTCAACTTGCCCAGGAGCAGCAAAATAAGGTCTGGCTAAACATGATCTGAGGATGCCCCTTCCGCACCCCATCCATAGACCAGCATGAAGACAAGCCCTGTCAGTCAAGGGTTGTGGGCCCTGTCTCATTTCAGGAGGTTGTATGTGGTGACTTCTCAAGGGCCCGTCCAATCAAACATTTCTGTCAATGAGCTTTGAGCTGTCTGAGACCCTCTGGGCCCTGGAGGTGCCTGACCAGGTGCCCATGGCAGTCGAAGGTCAGATTCCCATTAGCAAACCCCTGGGTTACTGTCACAGGCAGTCACTGAGCTAAGCCACAAAGTCTGTTCAATCTTATCTCCGTTCCACCATCCTATCCCGAACATGAAACTGTTGGAAAGTAACCACGGTCCTGGGGTGGATCCAAGTGAGGCTGCAGGGACACGGTGAGTTCTGCTGCTCCAGAGGCTGACATGCCCAGCCCAGCCCAGGTGCCAGATACGACTCCAGCTGCAGTTTTCAGTTAGAATGTGGCAAACCCCAGGTACCTGAAGTGAAACTAACAATGAGAAATTAACAATGTGATTTTATCAGCTCTTCTTTTATGTGGCCACATTTTTTCCAAGAAGATAGGCTCAGTCCTGCAAGAGAGAAAAACGAGCATTTTGAAATGAAGTGAAAAATGTACCAAGACACTCGAGTTAATGTCTGGATCTGACCACTTCTCACAGGTCATTCTTCCCTCCCCCGTCATTTATGATCCTGCTGAGATGAGGAGGGACTGTGGGTATCAGCAGCAGGGAGCAGGGTACAAAGGGAAACAATAATCAGCAGTTAATTGAGCTGCAGAGGGGAGCGGTGTCCAAAGGGACCCTCTGGAGTCAGAGTCTCCT
The DNA here is from genome assembly GCA_032595735.1 of Pelochelys cantorii. Lineage (NCBI taxonomy): Eukaryota > Metazoa > Chordata > Testudines > Trionychidae > Pelochelys > Pelochelys cantorii. Next base: position 15,285,431 of record CM064345.1, read on the forward strand.
TTTCTATGGCACATCATTGAACTTTTATCTGACAGACACGCCCTGCATCTGGGGGAACAACAGCGCTGAGCCCCTGCACCCAGAAAAACACTGAAAAGAAACGGTAATTCTCAGTCCACTGCCTGCGCTGATGGAGCTCAAGGGATCTGAGATGCTTCAGGTGTGGCTCTGAATGGAGTTCCAAAAACAGCCTCTGTATTTCCCTGCTCTGCTTCAGCCCCTGTGTGACCATACACAGATCATGTAGGAGCAGAGTTTCCAAGGTGTTTTGATGTCTGACGGTACGTCTACACTGCACGATTATTTTGGAATAAGAAGTACTCCAAAAAAGCTTATTTCAAAATTGTGTGTCTACACTACAGAGAAGCTTCAAAACTGGTCTGAGGCTGGCTCCCCTAATGTGGATGCGTTACCTCAATTTAGAGCCCCAGGAAGCACTGGGCAGTTATTATTTTCAATGGCTCTGGGGAGGAGCTATTTTGTAATAGCAGCAGTGGAACATCCACACTCCCACTATTCTGAAATAGCTATTTCGGAAGAAGCGTTATTCTTCATGGAATGGGATTTATGGAATCCAGAATAAGCTGCCCGTTATTTCAATATTGTTTCAAAATCACAGAATTGCTGTGTAGATGCACACAAAGTTATTTTGAAATAACGTCTGTTATTCTGAAATAACGTTGCTGTATAGACCCACCCTAAAGGTGCGGATTGGTGCCCAATGGGCTGTACAAAGGTGCCTGGGCACAGAGCTTTCAATGGAAATTAGGCACGTAAGTGTTTTTAAAAATCCCCCTAGACACCTAATTACATCTTTGGGGGCCGACAGACCTTCCAAACTCTCCCCCTCCTACAGATGCAGCTGGAGGCTAGTGACACTTTCAAGGGTGCTTGCCATGAGTTACGTGTCTGACTCACATGAACACTCTCAACTGTTTTCTTGCCCCTTCTGCATTTATCCCAGGACAAGTTCCAACAATGGCGCTCTCTGGCAGGAACGTCCATGCAAACAAGGGATTTCTACTGAATGTTATATACACTGTTCATGGGCAGCAATGTCTGAACATTTAGGATCTGATCCAACAAGGTCCCTGAGTTTGTGTTTAACTTTTAGCCTGCAGGCAGCCCCACCAAAGCCTTAATCGTACATATTGGTGCCAAAAACCTGTTTCTAAGAGGCCAATCAAGAAACAGAAGCAATCCCATTGAACTGCGTGTCTGGTCATAGCTAACCCCAGTGAGCAATGTACTTCACAAACATGTTTATCATAAAAATACGTATCCAATATTTTTGAACAACCAATAAGTCTGAAAAAACTGTGGTCTGTTTTGTGGGCAGCTGACAACTGGGAACAGAAGCTGAGTTCACAGAGCACATCACATGCTGCACATGATCCCCCAGCTCTGCTTGCAGCCCTGTTGTCTTTTCCTTGCCCCGCATTGGTTTTGCTCACTTGCCTTCTATACACGCCCTTGCTCTCCCTGAAGAATTACTGGTGTCACTGTTACTCCATGTTATTTCTGTAGCCCCACAGTGCCCTGGCATGTTGCATGGTCCCTGCCTTGGAGTGCCCAAGCAGGGCTGGGCTCAGGAGCTCACTCAGGGTGCATCTACACCGCAGAGCTTCACTTGGAAAAAGCTATGCAACGTGAGTCATGTGAATTGCGTAGCTTATTGCGAAATAGGGAGTGTCTACACAGCATTTATTTCCAAATAGAGCCCTCTTTCTTCAACTTTCCTTACTCTCCGTACAATGAGGGTTACAGGAGTTGGAGTAAGAAATCCTCTAGCTTGACAGTAGTTTGACACTATTTTGAAATAACTGCCTGCTGTGTAGATGTGGACTAAGTTATTTTGGAATAGCGCAAGTTATTTCAAAATAGTGTTGCAGTGTAGACGTACCCTAACAGGTGTGTGGAGGGACTCGAAGGAGAAGTCTGCAGGCCTGGGGCAGAAGCTCTGTGTGGGCATCCCAGGCATGGAGCCAGGTGCAAAGACAGAAGGATGTGGGGTGGGGGATGGACGAGGGACGAGGCTGAGATGGGGGTAACAGATGGGGTGGGGGATGGGCTAGGGTAGAGACAGAATGAAGCTACTACATGGGTGAGGGGTGAAGAGCTTCCTGGACTCCTTCCCATGGGCTTGTGCCATTCACTCTGTTTGGGCCCTTCGATCCACAGCCCTGGGGCTGGGCCCAGCCTCCCCTTCCCCTGTCCCAGCCACCAATTCCCCATCCCCACTCCCTCCACTCCTCCCTCCATGCTGCTGGGACCAGTTTCCCTCCCACAGCCCAGTTGGCAGCACAAAGCAGCCTGTACAGCAGGGTCTCGCACTCTCCCCTGGCCCCTGTAGCTGTTTCATCCCTTGCCATGGGCAAAGAGTCCCTACTGCCCTGTAAACGCCAGGACATTCCCTGTTGATCACTTGCCCCATGGCACTCACTGAGCTTCTGGGCTTGAATTTTCCTTGGGAGTCAGACCATCCCCCCAAGGCAAGCCTGGAGCTGACCCTGCTGGGGTTGCCTGGGGGTTGTGGAGGAGGCACTAAAACTAGAGGAGCTGGGTCTCCTTCCCAAGAGCAGTCTGAAAGTCTCCTGTGATCCTCTGAGTTTGATTTAAAAAAAAGAAAAAGAAAAAGCTGATGGCAAACCCTGTCATGCCCATGTGGGCCCCTGTGTGGGTGAAGCAGCTCGTGGGGGAGCTCTCTGAGTCATGTTCCTCCTCCTGCTGAAATGCTCCCACTGCCAGACTGTGTCCCTCAGGATCACTAATGGCCTTTTGTTCTCACACAGCAGCCCTGTGAGGTGGGTCAGCACCGGGATCCATGGCAATGCTGTGGGGCCCAGAGACACCGTGTCTTCAGTTTGCAGCGGGGGCGGGGGCCTGTTTTGCATCAGGGGCCACTGACCCACAGAAAAATCAGTCAGAGGCTACACACCAGTGAGAAGCAAAAAAAACCCAGAGCAAACCCTTAGCAACGTAACTCCCGGCTGAGAAGCGGAAAGACCCTGCCCACATTCCCCTCACACACCAGAGCCTGGGGGCCCAGCCTAGTAGATGTTGAGTGCTCCAGCCCCCAGGGGAACAACATGGGGCTGGAGTGCCAGTGTGGGTTCCCCAATGCTGGGGAGAGCCCTGAGCCTCAGAGCCTAGATCCAGGCTAGCCAGGGGCTTCATCCAGTCCCCAGGCCCGAGGCTCCCCACCCCTGGCTAACAGTGAGATGTCGTGTTGGCGTAGCTATGTCAGTTAGACGTGTGAAAAACCCACCCATGCCACATAACTGTCCCAGCTAAAGCCTCCCTGTAGCCCCTTTTGTTGGTACAACTCTTCCCTATGCCCACATCTTGAGTACTGTGTACAGATGTGGTCTCCTCACCTCAAAAAAGATATTATGGCCTTGGAAAAGGTTCAGAAAAGGGCAACTAAAATGATGAGGGGTTTGGAACGGGTCCCATATGAAGAGAGGCTAAAGCGACTGGGACTTTTCAGTTTAGAAAAGAGAAGGCTGAGTGGGGATATGATAGACATCTATAAAATCATGAGTGGTGTGGAGAGGGTGAATAAAGAGAAGTTATTTATTAGTTCTCATAATAGAAGAACTAGAGGACACCAAATGAAGTTAATGGGTAGCAGGTTTAAAACTAATAAAAGAAAGTTCTTCTTCACACAGCGTATAGTCAGCCTGTGGAACTCCTTGCCAGAGGAGGCTGTGAAGGCTAGGACTACAATAGAGTTTAAAGAGAAGCTAGATAATTTCATGGAGGTTAGGTCCATAAAAGGCTATTAGCCAGGGGATAAAATGGTGTCCCTGGCCTCTGTTTGTGGAAGGCTGGAGATGGATGGCACGAGACAAATCGCTTGATCATTGTCTTCGGTCCACCCTCTCTGGGGCACCTGGTGCTGGCCACTGTCGGCAGAGAGGCTACTGGGCTAGATGGACCTTTGGTCTGACCCCATACAGCCATTCTTATGTTCTTATGTTCCTTTCCATGGACTGATGCCAGCTACACTGGGAATATCACTCACTGCCAATCCCAGCCACCTCACTGCTTGGAGGGAGGGGCAGTTGCTCATCTAGCTGCACAGACAAGGCCCAGCCTCCTCACCCCCAGCACATAGGGAGCTGATGGGCCTGAGCTCAGTTCTCAACAGCAGCCTCCCCGCATGCCGGCTGCACCAGCTGCTCTCCCTAGGCGCTGCCTGGTGCACAGTGCACAGGGCTCCTCCCCCAGCTCCCACCCACAGCCCGGCCGTGTCTGCAACTAGCCCAGTGTCCTCGCAGTCAGGGAGCCAGTCTCGTGACGACAGCCGGCCTCCCCCAGTCCCGCTGCCTCGCCCCATCTCCCCCCTGGACTCTGCCCCCCTCACTCCTACTGGAAGTGGCAGCTGCCTAATACAGACAAGCATGTTACAGCCTTGCAGTAGTGCCTCTGCTGAGCCCTTCTCCCTTCCCTCTGGCTCTTCCCTGCTGCCCTCAGCTTGCCCATGATCTCCTCGTGTGAGCCCCAAAATGCGGCCTGGATGCAGCACGGTCTGAGGATGCCCCTCCCCTACACAGAGCAGAGACCCCGTGGAGGCCCGGTCAGTCAGGTTTACTGGGCCCTGCCACAGCACAGGGGCAGGATGTGGAGTCTTCTTGAGGGCCTGTGCAGCCCGACATTCCTACCAATGAGCTCTGGCCTGTCTGAGACCCTGTGAACCTTCGCGCATGACCTGGCCACCACAGTAGCCATTGGCTCTGACCCTAGCACATGTCTTGTCACCCTGTGTATTGCAGTGTGTGTGCTTAGGAGCCTAGCAGACCCTTGGCTTATTGTCACAGGCAGACACTGAGCCAACAAAATTCTGTCTCGTTTGGGTTTCTGCCATCCTGCCCATGAAAATGTTGGAAAGTAACTCGGTGGTGGGAATGAGGCAGCAGGGACACGGTAAGTTCTGCTGCTCCAGAGGCTGACATACCTAGCCCAGCCCAGGTGCCCGAAAAGACTCCAGCTGCAGCTTTCATTTGGAATGTTGCAAACCCCAGGTACCTGAAATGAAAGGACCCGGGAGAAATGAACAATGTGATTTTATCAGCTCTTCTTTTATGTGGCCATGTTATTCTTTTCCCCAGAAAACAGGCTCAATCTGGTGAGAATGAGAGAGAAAAAATTGCATTTAAAAATGAAGGGGAAAAGTTACCAAGATCCCTGAGTTAATGTCCAGACCTGCCCACCATTTCCAAGGGTGTCTCCCGCCCCCCCATTTATAATCCCACTGAGACGACTGTGGGGACGAGCAGCAGGATGATGCAGATGGCGAGTGCAGAATAGGAAGGGTAACAATGATCAGCAGTTTGTTGAGCTGCAGAGGGGAGCGGTGTCCAATGGGAGCCTCTGGGGTCAGAGTCTCCTTTTTTATGGCACATCATTGAACTCTGCCCTGACAGACCCGCCCTGCGTCAGGTGAACAACAATGCTGAGCCCCTGTGCCCCAGGACACAGTGATGGGGAATGATCATTAAACGCTCCCCTGCCTGGGCTGTCATTGCTCAGGGTACCTGAAAGGAAGATGCTTCAGATGCTGCTGTGAAGGGAGCACCACGGTTAGGCTGCACAATTCCCTGCCCTTTGACAGATTTCCTGAGAGACCGAAGTTAAGTTACTGAGGCCCAAAGTTTCCAAGGATTTTGGTGTCTAAAGGTGCAGACAGGTGCCCAATGGAATTTTCAAAGGTTCTTGGACACTGACCTTCCAATGGGAGTTAGGCACCCAAATGCTTTTGAAAATCACACTAGATGCTAATTACATTGTTAGGTGCCAACAGACCTTCCAAATTCTGTCCCTTAGTCTGTGTGCTAGCTACTGAGGCTGCTAGGGATGCAGACAGGAGCCAAGGGTGACTTTCAAAAGTGCCTGCATGAGTTAGGTGCCTGGCTTCCATGAACTCCCTTCAGCTTCAGTCCTGCCATTCTGCATTTGTCCCAGGCATATTCCACTGAAAGTGCTCCAAGGCAGGAGAGTCCATGTAAAGTAATCTATAAAATTTAAAAAAGAAATATTTTGGGTAGGATTTGCAAAATTTGTAAAGAGTAGAAAGAGAGGAAACCATAGAAAGAAACAAGAGAGTGGAATTTGTTGTAAAGATCGGTAAGTCAGTGGGAGTGCGGGAGCTGAAAAATAATTAATGAATAAAAATACAAAATAAAAAATAGAGGAAAATGTGTTTAGTGAGGCTACGTCTAGACTACAGGTGTCTTGTGCAAGAAGTTTTTTTGAGAAGAGATCTTCCACAAAAACTTCTTGCGAAAATGAGTGTCCACACTGCAAAAGTGCATTGAAAAAGCAATGTGCTTTTACGAAAGTGTCCAGACTGACTGGAAGCTCTCTTGCATGTAAGCAGTGATTGCTGTGGACAGAATGGCCACCAGGAAACTTGTGCTTTTTCCTCTTTCCTCTTCTTCTGCAAAAAAAATCCTCTTCCCCATCAACACATGCTTTTTTTGTGAAAGATCTCTTTTGCAGAAAGGCATTCTTCCTTGTAGAATGACGAATACCAATTGCAGAAAACCCCCTCTGTTCTTTTGATTTACTTGCAAAAGAACACACTTGAAGTGTGGACGTAACTCAAGTTTTGTCAGAAAAACAGATGTTTTTCTGACAAAACTGTAGTCTAGACATACCTTGAGAGTGGAGTTGATTTTATAGATCAGTAAATCTGTGGTAATATGAGAATGAAAAAATAAAACATATAGAAAATCATTAAAGAATAAAAAAATCTGTATTTAATGACAGTGTAGTTTGTTGTAAAGATCATTAAGACTGTGGAAATAGGGGAATTAAAATATATAAAAAAATCATAGAAAAGTACTAAAGAATAGAAAAAAGTTTCTTTAGTGACAGTGGAATGTGCTGTAAAGATGAGTAAATTTCTGGTAAAATTACTTTTTTGTTTAAATTTAAAAAAACAAGCAAGAAAAAGGCTTAGTGTATAAAATAATTGTGACAAAAATTGATTTTTTTATAAAGTGAAGTTGCTTGTAAAGGTTATTATGCATATGGTAAAAATATTCTTTTTGGTAGAATAAAAAGAAATTTAAAGAAAAACAGAAGCTATTTTACATTAAATTTAATAATAAACTAAAATAAATAAGGATAGGTTAAGAGAGGAGCATTTTAAAAACTTTAAAATGTTACCTCAAGGTTAAAGTTTTTTTCTTTTGTACTTTGTGTTTTATATAAACTAATTTAGGTTATAGGCTTAGGTGGGCTTTTAAAAAAATTTAAAAACAGATAAATCTAATTCACCTAGTCAAGAATTATGCCCTGATGCTAGATAAAAGACATGTATAGTTGTTGTATAGTAATTAGCACCTTTTTAGAAATGTAGAAAAAGAAATACATTTTATTAAGAAGTTTAACAGCAGTTATTTTTTGAACCAGTAAGCTTGTTTTAAAAATTGTTTAGCTACTGTTAAACAAAAACTAAGGCCATAAAATTAATTAATGGGGACAGAGGTAAATTTTAAAGCATTCTGGTGACTGAGATGTTAATGGACACATTACCATTTACATTTTTTTTTCTTTCTATGAACTATTTAACTGCACCTCATATATAAAATAAGAGATTTTTGACATATAAAGTTTAATGAAGCTATATTATGCGGCAGCATGCTATCTGCCTTTTTTCCTAGAAAAAATTACCCTTACACACCCTGGTATTTTGAAGAATTGCTTTTTTAAATATTATTTTTAGGGGGACCCTCATCCATTTTTTTTCAACAGATTTAGACTTATAAATAGAAGCAGAAAACTGAGCACTTCTGGCAAAGAAATATTGCTGACAAAAGACTTCTACCATCATGGAGAGCAACAACATGGTAAGAAAAATTACTAGTGTGTATGTATGTGTTTGTGTGTGTTTGTGTGCATGCACACTGGCTATGGTATTATGCATGAGTATGTTTAGTCAAAAGTTAATAACTTTTTCTTTTAAATAGGATGATGCCTTTTTCCTTGATAGGCCAGATCCTGTACTAGAAGTTTTTAATTTTGGTATGTTGATTAATGTGCCACACAATTATGGTTAATTTTTAAAAGAAATAATCTTGAACAAGATGGAAGTCAAATCAACAGATAGATTACAGAAGATGGGATGAGTTCTTTTTTTAAAAGTATGTGCTTCAAAATAACTGTTATTGAAATTAGTATACAACTTTTTCTTTGGGATTGTGGTTGTGCATTGACATGTAAATTGTGGGGCTACATTTGTTACTGGTAGTAAAAAAGAAGTTGCCTTTGCCTTAAAGCGTTCACTGAAAAAAGTATTGCTGGCAACTGTTGAGAATTTTGAAGGTATATCTCACCCATGCGACATAAGCAGGAATAGCATTTTTTAAAAAATTGTGTTTGAACATCCAGTCTTTCAGCCCCATTAATAAAAGAAAAGTTGTTTTAGCCTCACAGGGTGGGTTATGTGTAAAAGCTTTAGAAATATATATATATATATATGGGATATGTTTGTTGCTGTAAGTAAAAGGAACACACAGGAATATGTATTTCAAAACTTTTGTTTATCTGTATTGGCAGACTTATCAAGTGTATCCTAGCAGAAGACATGCTGAAGGAGACCATGGGCCAAGAAATCACCTTCTGAAGCAACTACAGTTTCCAGTGTTAGAAACAAGATCGGGCCTCTTGATTCTGAACAGTCCTGCACATCCAATACTGACATTACCCTGCCTGCATCTACTCTGAGAGATAAGATTCAATTTATTAAGGTTGATTTTTAGCACCCGATTTTGTAAAGTCGAAGGTGCATGTCTCCACTGTGTGCAAGAATTTGACATAGTGCGTCTCCAGTGGGGTGCCTACCATTGACTTTGACAACAGTGCATTGTGGGTAGCCATCCCACACTTCCAGCCACACCTTTGCTTTCTCGGTTAGGCTCCCAAAGTGACAAAAAGAGTGCAATGAGTGTACTGGGTACATGTTGTCAGCATTCCATAATGCAGTCACCTCCTCCCTCTCCTGCACTTCAAAGCAATGGAAAAGAGTCTTTTCAAATCCCTTTCACTCTGGTTATCCATGCCGACTCCATATCAGGGCAAGCACGGACCTCACTCAGCTGCTAAGTACTCTGGTAATTATTGCTAACATCTCGTGACTTTGGCTGCGGCATGTCCAGGGCCTAGACAGGAGCCGCCGAGAGAGGAAGAATGTGATGAGGCCATGAACACAGACATGTCTGAAATTCTTGAGTGGAGCAATCAGAACATGTGGGTGGTGGTTGATCCATTTGACACAGTGCAACAGCGGGACTGGTGCCGTGAGACAAGCGCAGTCTGGTGGGACCACATAGTGATGTTGCTATGGGACAATCAGAAGTGGCTGCAAAACTTCCGTGTGATTAAGGCCATTTTCACGGAGGTTTGCGAATGGCTTTTCCCGCCCTGAAGGGCCAGAATACCAGATTGAGGCTTGCTCTGACAGGAAAGAAGCGTGGGGCAATTGCCTTGTGGGTGTTTGCTATGCCAGCTACCAGTCAGCTGGGAATCAATCCGGAGTGGGGACGTTTGCAGTGGCGGTTATTGTGATCCAAGTAGCCATGGCCATCAATACACTTCTGCTACAAAGGACTCTGGGAAACATAAAGGACATACTGGAGGTCTTTGCCATGATGGGGGTTTCCTGACTGCAGTGGGGGTGATAGGTGGAACTCACTTCCCTATATCAGCCCCTGGCCACCTTGCCAAGAGTATATACATGGCAAGGTGAAACAAAAAACAGGACTATGTAGTACTTTAAAGACTAACAAGATGGTTTATTAGGGGATGAGCTTTCTCTCATCACCTAATAAACCATCTTGTTAGTCTTTAAAGTGCTACATAGTCCTGTTTTTGTTTCAGCTAGACTAGACTAACACGGCTACATCTCTATTACTATACATGGCAAGGGTACTTCTCCATGGTGCTGCTGGTGCTGGTGGATGACAAGGGCCATTTCATTGAGATAACATGGGATGAGCAGGAAAGGTGCATGACGGGTGCATCTTTAGAAACTCCTGCCTCTCCAGAAAGCGGCCAGCTGCAACTTTCTTCCCAGAAAATGTTCTTCTGGAAATTGCCATTGGAGGCCTTGAAATGCCAGTGGTGATCCTTAGAGGCCCAGCCTACCCACTTGCTCCCATGGCTCATGAAGCTGTACACAGGCAGCCAGGACCGACATGAGGAGCAGTTCAAGTCCAGGCTGGGCAAGTGTGGGAAAAGTTTCAGGGTACCCTCATCCTTTCTCATACATCAGAGAAGTCACACGGGAGAGCAACCCTATCAGTGCTTGGACTGTGGGAAACAGTTCACTTGGAGCTCCAATCTTACCACCCATCAAAGACTGCACACGGAAGAGAGAGTGTATCAATGCCCGGAGTGTGGGAAAAGCTTCAGCCAGCTCTCAGGTCTCACAAGTCACAGGCGACTCCACACTGGAGAGGGCCAGTATAAATGCCTCGAGTGTGGGAAAAGTTTCAACGCACCATCCACCCTTACGACCCATCGAAGGACCCACACGGGAGAGAAACCCTATCCGTGCAAGGACTGCGGGAAGAGCTTCACTCAACGCTCAGACCTCATTAGCCATGGATGAATATACCGTCGAGAGGGGCCGTATAAATGCCTGGAATGTGGGAACATTTTCAGTGCACCCTCTGCCCTGGTTATCCATCAGAGGACTCACATGGGCGAGAAACCCTATAAATGCTTGCACTGCGGGAAAAGCTTCAGTCAGCGCTCCGTCCTTATTACCCATGAGAGGATGCACACGGGAGAGGGACCCTCTAAGTGCCCAGAGTGCGGGAAAAGTTTCGGGGCACCGTCAGCTCTTCTTATCCACCGGAGGACCCACACAGGAGAGAAACCCTACCAATGCTTGGAGTGCAGGAAGAACTTCAGTCAGCGCTCAGCTCTTTTTAGCCACGGACGAATCCACACAGGGGAGAGACCCTATACATGCTCGGAGTATGGGAAAAGCTTCAGTCAGCACTCGGTCCTTATTAGCCACAGGAAAATGCACACAAGAGATGGTCTATATAAATGCTTTGAGTGTGGGAAAAGTTTCAGCGTCCCATCAGCCCTGATTGTACATCAGAGAACCCACATGGGAGAGAAACCCTGTAAATGCTTGGACTGTGGGAGAGGCTTCAGCCAGCACTCAGTACTTATTAACCATGGAATAATCCACATGGGAGAGAGGCCCTATAAATGCACGGACTGTGGGAAAAGCTTCAGTCGGAGCTCAAATCTTATTACCTATCAGAGACTGCACACAAGAGAAAGAGACCCTATACATGTGCAGACTGTGGGAAAAGCTTCAGTCGGAGCTCAAACCTTATTGCCCATCGGGGGCCGCACACGGGAGACAAACCCTGTAAATGCCCGGAGTGTGAGAAAAGCTTCAGTCAATGCTCAGGCCTTATTAACCATCAGAGAATCCACACAAGAGAGAACCCTTATAAATGTTTGGACTGTGGGAAAAACTTCAGTAGGAGCTCAACTCTTTCTTCCCACTGCCAGTCACACAGGAGGCAGACACTGTAAAAATGCCCTGAGAGTGAGAGACGCTTCTGTTACAGAACCCACGTAGGAGAAAAACCCTGCAAGTTCCTCCACCATGGGAAGATTTCAGAAAGAGCTTGAACTAGGACTGTCAATTAATCTTGGTTTACTCAAGTGATTAACTCAGAATGACTCAATTTAAAAAATGGATCACAATTATCAGCATTTTGATCCCACTGTTAAACAATAATAGAATACCAATTTCAATTTATTCTAAATGTGTTAGGTGTTTTCTGTGTTTTCAAATATATCGATTACAACACAGAATACAAAGCGTATTCTCTTTATAGTATTTTTTATTAGACATATTTGCATTGTAAAAGAATTAGTATTTTTGATTCGCCTAATACAAGTAGGGTAGTGCAAACTCTCATGAAAGTGTAACATACAAATATAGAATTGTTTGTGTGGGGCGGGGGTTATTGTAACATAGCTAAACAATAAAACAATGTAAAAGTGTTGAGCTTACAAAATCATTAAATCCTACTTCTTGTTCAGCCAATCCCTAAGGGAAATGCAGATTTTTCTTCCCCAGAATGACAACACTTAGCCTTGATCTACACTAGGGCTTTATTTTTTAAATAACCTCCCTTCGGTGGAGTTAATAAGCGGAGTGTCCATGCTGCCACATATTTTGAAATCTATACTCCTGCTTTCCTTGAGGACTAACACTAATTTCAAAATGGTTATTTCGCAATAGTAGTGCAGATGCGCCAGTGCTATTTCAAAATAGCTCTTCCCCAGAGTAATTCAAACTAATTACTCCCCAGCGCTTCCTGGGGCTCTAAGTCGAGGTTGTGTGTCCACATTATTGGAGCCTGCCCGGGACTAATGTTGAGGGTTTCCCGTAGTAAGGACCCACTAATTTGAATTTGTTGAAGCAGGAGTTCTTAAATGGAATTTTGTTATTTTGAAATCGTTTCCTAGTGTCGACATGACCTAAGGGTTTTAAAAGTGCTACTGCGACAGCACTGTAACGTGGCAGCGTGGCCGCGGCAGAGAGATGGTAGGTGAACCATCTCCATAAGGGGAGTAGCTAACAGCACTAGCAGCCTGTTTACATGGGTACCAGTGTCCCCCTAAGATTTTCCATCCAGGAGGGGAGTTTTGTCTTGTGCGCCAGCAATGAGGGTGCGGGCACTTGTGTAAATGGGTGCCGCCGTGGCACTCACCAGTGCAGTGGCTTCCCGAGAAACTCTTCCAGGAAGTACTCCCCCACACACCTTGTGGGTAGAAGGTGAGACGCCCTCCCCCGTGCCAGGGGGTGTTGCTCCCTAAGCAACCTGTGTGCAGGGCAGGGGAAGCCCCAGGCTGCCTCTCGGGGGGCTGGCTGTGAGCCCCCACCTAGGGCGGAGAGGGTTGGGGGCCAGGAGGCTCTGTGGGGAGAAAGAGAGATATGGGGGGGGGCAGCCCCAGGAGCAGCTGCATCACAGCCCGGCTCCAGCCCTGGGGAAGGGCTGGAACTAGGCCAGGGAGCAGCCTGGCTGCCAAAACAGATCCGGCCTCAAACCACATGGCAGGCCCCCCACACCCCCCCCCATATGTGGCCTGGGCACAGGCCTCCAACCACTGGACCAGGGCCCTGGCTGCCAGAGCGGGCCCTGACCCCCCCCCACACACACTATGTGGCCACAGCAGGCCCTGGCTCCCCCCACCCCTCCGCAGAGCAGCCCCCACCATGCAGCAGGCCCTGGATCCTCATCGGAGCAGCTCCCCCATCATGTGGCAGACCCTGGTTCCCCCACCACACCCCAGAGTAGCCTCCCCCACCATGCAGCATGCCCTGGCTCCCTGCCAGAGAAACACCTCCCCCCCACCATGTGGTATGCCCTGGCCCCCCGCCATGTGGCAGCCCTTGGCTCCCCATTGGAGCAGCCCCCCCATCACCACCATGCAGCAGCCCCTGGCTTCCCACCGGAGCAGACCTCCCCCACCACACAGCAGGCACTAGCCCCCCAGGCAAGCCCCAGCTGCCAGAGCAGGCCCTGGCCCCCCTCACCACATGGCCGGAGCAGGCTGCCACCACATGGCCTCAACACAGGCCCCAGTCTGCGGACCAGGCCCTCAGTTTCCCCCTAGCCCCCACCATGAGGCCACAGCAGCCCCCGCCTGCCAGAGCACGCGCCACTCACCTCTGCGGAGGAGGTGGGGCGGGTGGAGAATTTTTTGTACGTGGCTGCGCAGGCGCACACCTTAGAGGGAACACTGCCTGGCACTTTGCAGCGCTGTCCCTCAGCCCGTGTAGATCACTCCTTTGACAGCAGGACACGTGTTCTGAGGACAAGTAAATCTCTTCGTGGCCTTCGCAATAACCAGCTCGGCCTCGTCTACCCTGGCCCGTGACTGCGCAGTAAAGCAGATCCCACCCCTCTAACGCCTGGGGTGTCCACACTGGCCTAGCAAACCACCTCCACAAGAGACACGGCCCTCCAGCGTGACATTACTTCGACATAACGGCTCGCTGTTGAAATGCGCATGTTGTTATTTCAAAATGAAGTCAGTTATTCTGAAATAACGCTGCTGTGCAGACATCCCCTAAATGTATGACAAACAAAAATGTGATCTTTTCCATTGATTTATGGCTGGGAAGAAAGCAAGCTTCACCACACTCCATGTTAGGTGTCATTATGTGCCAGCATTTTTAATACAATTAAGTTAATTTGTGATGACTCAGTAAAAGGATCCCTTCTCTGTTTCTTTACCAAACTGCATTTGTTGTGTTTTTAAAACCAAGGACATGAAGAGCCCGACACTGCACTGAAATCAACAGTGAACACTGGCTGCGAATAATATTTCTACAGAAAAATGAACTGAAAAGAAGATATTGCAGCAGAGATTTCTATGGAGAGGAAGACAGGATGTCAGGCTGAGGACAGAGTGCTGTTAACTGATGCAGGAGCAGGCAGGGAGGGGCCATATCTTGGTTACCAATTATATGTGGCTAGAAAGTTGAAAATCGCAGGAATTAATGCAGCCAGAAGTTCAAAGAATGTTACAAAATCACATGGATCTAATTGAATTAAGCAATCTCTTCTGTGGTTTTTTTCACCTATGAATGTTTGAAGGTGCAGCACAGTATGGGGTGTATGAGCCCTACTTTCTAGAGAGAGCTGGCCAAGGCAAGAGAGCGAGGGAGCAGCACATGTGTGTGGCTGTGCTGGTTATGACACACGGACATTGTCACTGAACAGTCTGACAATGCCATAGTGAATTGGGTTTGGATAAATGTTTTGGATTTCTTGAAGTGCCGCAGCTGAAATGCAAAGGATGTACACAAATGTAAACACGTCAAATGTCCATATCGACATGAGGGAAGAATGAAGGTCAATCATTCCATTTCTAAAAATAGATTTTTAATAAAAAGCTGTTGAAACATAAAGGAAAAGTTGTTGTGCCGACACCTCGTTACAACAACAACAGTTTCTAAATTAGAAGACATTTTTTCTTTCATTTTGACACTGAGATTTCACAGCAGTAGAAAACTCTGTCAGGAGTGAAAGTCCACTCCCCCATCCACTACCCTCTGTTACCCCTGAGGCAGGGAACGGGACAAGGTGAGGACAGCAAACACCACCTGCTGTCTGGCCGCATTTCATACCAGCATCACCCTGTGATGGGGTGGAGCAAACCCGGGGCAGGGGGGAAAGGCAGCCTGGGTTCTTTCCAGCCAGGGGGTCCCATTCACCCAGCCTGGGCTGGGCTGCCAGGTGTCTGGTTTTCCACTGGAGGCTCCAGTTGCAAAGGGAAAGGGGCAGTGACCGGTTGGCACAAAACGTCCAGGTACCTGCAGTAATCAGCTCCCATCACTGGGGGGAGGAACAGCAGCGGTGGGAGGGGCCAGTCGGTGCTGTGGGGGTCACTGTCAGGGGCAGGGAGTCCCTGCCTCTTGGGCCGGCACCGGGCAGATGGTCAGGGGAGCCGCGTTGGTGCCTGCAGCGTTGAGATCAGGACTGAAATACGGGCGGAGCGTCCCAGAGAAGATGTTGGTGAAGGTGAAGAGATGGGACCTGTCAGTAACATTGTAAAATGAGACCTCGCCCGCCTCGTAGTCCAGGAAAACCCCCACCTGGCTGGGCCTGGCGCTCATGGGGAGGGGGGTGGAGGGGGAGGTGCCAGCCTTGTATCCCCCATCCCTCAGCACCACGACCCAGTATCCATTCTTAGGTGTGTATGTGTCCTTCCCCTTCCTGCTCACAGATTCCCTGCAAACCCCCAGAGTCCAGGCAGTCTTGTCCCCTACCTCCACCTCCCAGTAACGCCTCCCGCCCGTGAACCACTCGGCTCCCAGCACACAGACACAAGAGTCAAATCTCTCCGTAGTGTCAGGCAGAGCCTGGCGCGTGTCTCCAAATCTCACACGTTTCCGATCCTCAGACAGGACGAGCCAGGGATTTGCCGTCTCTGGATCCAGAGTTACCTCCAGTGGGGGGAGAGTCACAGAGTCAGGGCTGGGGGCAGGGGCGGGTCTCTGGGGTCAGCAGGAAATTAACCTGCCCCCCCCCGTTAATCGCTGTGCAGGGGGGGGGTCAGGGCCCCTCTGTCTGGGAGGAGACAAAGAGCGGGGAAAGGGTAGGAGGGAGCGGGGGAGGGATGGCAAGCTGTCAGTGAGGGGAGGGAGGAGGGTAATGCTGGGAGAGGAAAGGACAGGGGCAGGTGATAGGGCAGAGGGGGAGGGGCGGAGGGGAGGGAGCAACCATAGGGCCAATGTGGGACAAGAGGAGCAGGCACAAGGGGACAGAGGGGTGAGGGAAGGGGCAGTCCCCGGGAGGGCTGGCTGGAGGGGCAGATGCAAGGAGGGCAGAGAGGGAGGGGTGGACACCAGGGGGCAGAGGGGGAGGAAGGGAGCAGAGGAGCACAGGGGTGCAGACAGAGGGATGTGGGGAAGGGGCAGTCCCCAGGAGGGCTGGGGATCTGAGTGGAGGGGCAGATATGAGGAGGAAAGAGAGGGAGGGGTGGGTACCAAGGGGCAGAGGGGGAGGAAGAGAGCAGAGGAACCCAGGGGCGCAGACACAGGGGTGTGGGGAAGGGCAGGCCCAGGGAGGCAGAGGGGTAAGGAGATGTGGGCACCAGTGCGCCACAGATGGGGTGAGGCCTTCACCACAGGACCCAAAGGCGGTCCAGGGAAGAGACACCAGGCAGACAGAGGGGCAAAGGGAAGAGCAGGCACCAGGGAGGCAGATTCACAGGAGTGCTGTGAGCAAGACATGAGGAGTCGTTCTTCCGCTCTACACTGTGCTGATTAGGCCTCAGTTGGAATATTGTGTCCAGTTCTGAGCCCCACATTTCAGGAGAGAGATGGAGAAATTGGAGAAGGTCCAGAGAAGAGCAACAAGAATGATGCAAGGTCTAGAGAACAGGAGCTAGGAGGGAAGACTGAAAGAATTGGGCTTGTTTAGTTTGGAAAGGAGAAGACTGAGGGGGGACATGATAGGGGTTTTCAAGTATCTAAAAGGGTGTCACAAGGAGGAGGGAGACAAATTGTTCTCCTTGGCCTCTGAGGACAGAGCAAGAAACAATGGGCTTAAACTGCAACAAGGGAGGTTTAGGTTGGACATTAGGAAAAACGTCCTGCCTGTCAGGGTGGTGAAACACTGGAATAAACTGCTGAGGGAGGTTGTGGTGTCTCCATCCCTGGAGATATTGAAGAGCAGGTTGGACAGACACCTGTCAGGGATGATCTAGATGGTGCTTGGTCCTGCCATGAGGGCAGGGGATTGGACTCCATCTCTTGAGGTCCCTTCCAGTTCTGTGATTCTGACAGAGGTGAAGGCAGAGAGGGGCCTCAAGTAGGCAGAGGAGAGGTGACCAGAGGGGCTGGTCCCAGGGGCTAGAGGGGGATGAGGGATGCAGAGGTAGGGGGGCAGAGGGCAAGGGGCAGGGGAGAACTAAAGGGAAGGTGGAAGGGATGTGAGGGGAGGGGGCAGGCAGCAGGGGTGGGGCTGGAGAGAGGAAATGGGCTTGTGTTGAGGGGAAGGGCAGGAGGAGAAAAGGAAAGACACTAAGGGGCAGAGTGGGGGACAGACAAATGCCAGGGGACAGGGTGGGGAAGGCACCAGGGCAGGTTGGTGGGAGGAAAGGTTTGATCCTCAGTGGGTGGGAAGGTGAGGGAAGGGTGGGTGCCAGGGGGCTGAAGCAGTACCAGGGAAGGGGTGAAAGACAGGGGGCAGAGGAGGAGCAGATGGGCTGGCAGCAATGGGGAAGGGGGAGGGGCAGGTACCAGGGCTGCCAAGGGGAGACAATGAGGGGGAAGGGCAGAAGCGAAGGAGGGGTGGGAAGATGTCAGTGGGGGTTGGGGGAATGGACAGGCTGATGCTGGGAGAGGGAAGGGGAAGGGCAGAAAGGGGTTGGGGGCGGGGGCCAAGAGGAGCAGGCACCATGAGGACAGCGGCGGGTAAAGGGAGGGACAGGTTCCAGCTGGGATTTCCCTAGGACCCCGGGGGAGGGTAGGGGGGAGAGGTGTACACCAGTGCTCCCTCCAACCATTCCTAGCCACATGTGGAATACATTTTATGATGTGCACTGAGGTGCACCCAGGAGAAACACGGGCTGTGGGCCATGTGAATGCTCTGCTAATCTGCTGGGTGGCTCCTGAATCTCCCCTGAGAATGCAGGGTGGGTGTGACAGCAGGGCCTGGACGAGCTCTCCCAGCTGCTGTCTGTGGCAGTGTCAATGGGGTTGTGCTGGCTGCACTGGCCGACCCACTAGTTTACAAGCAGGGTCTGAGGGAGCCCCCCCCACTCCCACGCCCGACAGCTCGTGAGGAGCCAGGTGGGGGAGGTGCCAGGCCCAGCCTGTGTTGCCAGAGACACGCCTGCCCTGCCTGGGGGCCCGGCCCACAGAGCTGGGCTGCCCGGGGATCCGTTCTGCCTGGGGATGGGCACAAACCACTGAGGTGCCATGTGGGGTCATGAAATGTTTGGACCCTTTTAGTGTCTGAGTGATGGGCAGCAGCAGAGCTGGACTGGGCCTGCCTGGGTGAGGGGATCTCTCAACACTGAATCTGTGCTGGGGCTTGCCAGGGCTGAGCCCCAGCCCCTCTGGGCTTGTCCGTTCCCAGCCCTGGCATCTCTGGGCTTAAAAAGTCCTGCAGCGCCCTCCAGAGTAAGACAGGTTCTCAAACTTGTGATACTGCGACGCCCCTCTAAGTTGCTCGCGACCCCCCAGAGGGTCGGGACCCACAGTTTGAGAAACGCTGGACTAACAAATCAATTTGTTGTTGGTTTCTCAGGTACTACAGGAGCACTCATTGGTTTTTGAGGGTTTTTTAAGATACAGACTCATTTGGCCCCCTCTGGGACCGGCAGTTCCCAGTCCCGGCCCCTGTGTTCTTGCTGCATCAGCTGGGAAAGTAACAAACATGCTGGAGCCTGGCACCTCTCCCGTGACACATTAAGCCCTGGCTACCCCCAGCTGTCCTGCGCTGGGGAGCTGGGTGGAGCTGCCGGGTGCTGGTCAGGAGAGGGCGGGTGGCTCAGGGGTTTGCTAGCACCACAGGCCCGGTTTGTGGGCCCCTCTCTCCTGTCCAGATACAGAGCTGCCTGGGCAAGACGGAGCCTTTGGCTTGGTTTAGTGACGGCTGGAGCTGCAGTCATGGAGATCTCAGGGCTGAGCCCTACTGGGGACAGTGTGTGTGGGGGGCCGCCCAGCCTGAACTAGCCGCAAGGTTCCCCACTCAGAGCTGCCATCACCCAGAGCTGGTGGGACCTCAAGGGATGGGACAAGGTCACTGGGAGGGGGGCGATGCAACAGAAGGTGCCGGACCATTGGGGACGGAGCAGTAGAGGGAACAGTGGTGCAGCAAACAGCAGCAACCAGAACATGCGTCTGTGGGACTGTGTTTCAGTGACTTCACTCCAGTGCCCTGCTTTGTGCCTGGGAACCTGATAGAAAAACATGTTTCCTAGGAGGGCAAAACTTTTAAAATCCATTAATTGCCAAGGTCATTGTGTCACAACATCGCTAGCTCAACAGGCCAGTATCTGGCGGAGTTTCTGTATTAACTATATTGTTATTATTATAATTAATATTTATGCTAAAACAGCCATATTGGGCCAGACCTCTGGTCCCTCTGCCCCAGTGTTCTGCCTCCTGCCACTGCAGTAACTGGAGCAGTCAGAGGGAATGAGCAGAAGAAGGAATCGTCTCGTGGTCCCTGCTCTGTCATAGAATCATAGAGCTGGAAGAGACCTCTGGAGTCATCAAGTCCAGCCCCCTGCCCAAGGCAGGACCCACCCAACTCAACCATCCCATCCAGGGCTTTGTCAAGCCGGGACTGAAACACCTCTAGGGATGGAGATTCCACCCCCTCCCTAGGGAACCCCTCCCAGTGTTTCACTGCCCTCCTAGTGAAATAGTTTTTCCTAATATCCAACCTAAACCTTCCCCACTATCCAACCTGTCACCCATTCCCAGCATCCGGTCCTCAGAGGTCAGGGACACTTACAACAGGCCGGTGCATCCCTGCCCATTCTGGCTCAGAGCCATGATGGAGCGAGCTTCCGTGAATGTATCTTGCTCTTTCTGAGCCATGCTGTAACTTTGGCCTTCACCCCACCCCGGGCAGAGTCCCACCAACCAACTGCGCTGCACAAGGAAATGCTGCCTTGTGGGTGCCCCCTGGCTCCTGTGTGCCGTGAAGGGGCAAATGACACTTCCTGACTCACGTTCTCCACACCTGCCCACATTTTCCAGGCCTCACGTGGCACAAGGGGCAAGGAGGGGGTGGGAGATGTGCAGGTGACAAGGAGAAAGAGAGAGGTCAGTGGGGAATGAGGGGCAGACCCCAAGGGGCAAAAGAGCAGCAAGGGGAGGGTGATTATCAAGGGGGGAGGTGCATGAGGGGCGGGTGCCAGGAGAACAGATAGGCAAGGGAAGGAGCAGTACCAGTGGTGGGAGATGGGGGGGCTGAGCAGAAGGGCAGAGGCAAACAGGGCAGAGAGCAGAGGGGCAGGCACCAGGGGGCAGAGTGGGGAGAAGGGAACAGGGGAGCACAAGGGGGCAGAGAGTTGAGCGTGGAGAAGGAAGGGCACAAGGGGGGCAGAGGAAAGGTGAGTGGAGGGGCAGGACCCAGAGGTTAGGAGAAGGTGAGGGGAGGGGCAGGGACCCAGAGGGGAGGGAAGGGGAGGGGAGGGGAGGGCGCCAATGGGCTGGAGGAGGAGGGTGGGGAAGGGGCAAACACCAGAGGGCCTGAAGGGGGCCAAGGCAGGGGACTTGCACCGGGGAGAGATGGGCCCAGGGGGCCAGAGGAGGGGAACACAAAGGGGCTGGCCCCAGTGGATTGGGGAGGGGGAGGGATGTGGGTGTCAGGAGGCAGAGGGGAGGGGCAGAACTAAGGGGAAGGTAGAAGGGATAGGGAGTGTGTGAAGGAAGGGGCAGGCACAGGCGGGTGGCAAGGGAAGGAACTCATGCTGAGGCCTAGGTGGAGCCCAGGGCAAGAGAAGGAAGGGGCAGGCGGGGGGGGGGGGCAGAGTGAGGGAGAGATAAAGGCCAGCAGGACAGCAGTGGGGTGTGGGATGGGATGGGCACAAGGGACAAATGGGGCTGAGATAAGGGTGGGCATCGGGGGTGTGAGGACAAGGGAAGGGTGGATGCCAAGGGCTAGCGGGCACAAGGGGTGGGAGGAGGGGCAGGTGCCAGGTGACAGAAGGGGGAAGGGAGGAGCAGACAAAAGGAAGGGGGAGGGGAGAGAGAGGTGGATGCCGGGGCAGAGGGGGTGAAAGGAGGGGGTGCATGAGGAAGGCGGGGTTGGGGCAAGTCACATGTGGGGGGCACAGAGGGGCGTGAGGAGAACTCGGGCAGAGGGTGGTGAGGGGGTGGGCACAGAGAAGGAGGAGGCAGGGGCAGGCATTGGAGGGCAGTGAGGGAAGGGGGAGTCACCAGGAGGGCGTGGGGTGGGGAGGGGAAGGGCAGATGCCAGGGGGATTGAGGGGTTGGAGCGTAAGGACAGAGGGAGGGGTGGGGGAACCCGGTGCAAGGGAACCTGGCTCCCACGGCCGCAGACACTGCTGTGCTGGGGCTGTGCCCCTCCCCTCACCGGGCTATGGGTCAGTAACTGCAGGTCACTGGGGCAGGGAGCTGGACTCTGGGCTCCCAGGTGGGGCTGCGCCACTGGGCTGCAGAGCCAGTCTCACCCCCACGCTCTGCCCAGGGCCCTGGGCCATGTTTAGACACAGGAGCATCTGCAGTAGGAGAGACTGAGGGACCCCATGTCAGACCCCCTGAGCCCAGCAGCTCCAGCCTCCACCTGAAGGGGGACCCACATCCCCATCTCTTCCCCACCCCACACAGGGAATGGGACCTGGGGCTCCCAGCTGGGTGCAAGCCCCTGGGCGACAGGACACTCGCCAGCAAACTCAGCCTGGAGCCAAGAAAGAACGGTTACTTACCTCGTAACTGATTCTTCGAGATGTGTTGCTCATGTCCATTCCAATATAGATGTGTGTATGCACCGTCCGAAGATCTTCCCTCAGCAGTACCCTTAGGGCCAGCGGGGGAGCCCCCTGGAGTGGCGCTGGTATACCGACCCATTTATACCCCTGCTGGCCCCCTCACCCACTCTGTTCCTTCTAACCAGCATACTCCGGAGAAAGGGCAGTGGGTGGGGATTTGGAATGGACATGAGCAACACATCTTGAAGAATCACAGTTACGAGGTAGGTAACCGTTCTTTCTTCTTCGAGTGATTGCTCATGTGCATGCCAATATAGGTGACTCCAAAGCAGAACCTAAGGAGGCGGCCTGGATGATGAAACTACAGAGGAGTGGAGGACCGCCTTGGGGCAGCGTCCCCTCTGGCCTGATGCAAAGTACATAGTGGTTGGCAAATGTGTGGACGGAGGACCATGGCGGCTCTGCAGATGTCCAGGATGGGAACCTGCACTATGAAAGCGGTGGAGGCGGCCACCGCCCTCATGGAGTGAGCTGTAAGGGGCGGAACCAAAGCACCCGCCATGGTGTGGCACTCCCTGATGCAGGCGGTAATCCAAGAGGCTATCTGCTGAGTGGACACGGGTTGGCCCCTCATGCACTCTGCGATAGCCACGAAAAGTTGTGGCGACTTCCAGAAAGGTTTGGTCCTCTCTAAATAAAAGGCGAGCACCCTATAGACGTCTAGAGTGTATAAAGCCTGCTCTTTCCGAGATGCGTACGGTTTAGGGTAAAAAACCGGCAGGAAGATGTCCTGGGAGGTATGGAAGGATGACACCACCTTCAGCAGGAAAGTCGTGTGAGGGCGGAGCCGAACCTCATCCTTAAAAAATATTGTGCATGGGGGATCTGATGTGAGTGCCCTAAGCTCAGATACCCACCTGGCGGAAGTGTTCACCACCAGGACAGCCACCTTATAAGATAGGTGGAGAAGGGAGCACATCGCTAACGGTTTGAACGGGGGCCCCATAAATTTGGAGAGAACCAAGTTTAGGTCCCACTGGGGAACGGGCTGGTGGACGTGGGGATAGAGCCTGTCTAGCCCTTTCAGGAACCTGTTCACCATCGGATTGGCAAACAGGGTTTTCCTCCTTTCCCCTGGATGGAAGACCGAGAAGGCCGCCAGGTGAACCTTGATGGAGGAGGAAGAAAGATGCTGGAGCCTAAGGTCCAACAGGTAATCTAGGATCACGGAGATTGGAATTCACCTTGGGTGCACGCCCTTCTGGGAAGCCCAAGAGCAGAACCGCTTCCACTTAGCCAGATATGTGGCCCTGGTAGAGGGCTTTCTGCTATGCAGGAGGACCTCCTGAACCCATTCAGAGCACTGGAGCTCCTTTGCCGTTAACCACGGAGCTTCCACGCTGTCAGGTGAAGCAATTGCAGGTTTGGGTGGCGGAGCCTGCCCGAGTCCTGAGATATCAGGTCCGGGACCAGCGGGAGGGATACGGGCCTCTCGCAGGAGAGGCTGAGGAGGGTCAAGAACCAATGTTGCCTGGGCCATGCCGGGGTGATTAGAATCAGGGATGCCCTGAACTCCCACAGAATCAGGAGGACCCTGTGAACTAGCGGAAAAGGCGGGAAGGTGTATAACAGGTCTCGCAGACAGGGGAGGAGGAGAGTATCCCCTAAGGAACCCTGCCCCTGACCCAAGAGGGAGCAGAAATGAGGGCACTTCTTGTTCTGCCCCGTGGTGAACAGGTCTAGGTGGGGAGAACCCCACACGCGGAAGGTGGAATGGGCTACATCCCAGCGCAGGAACCACTAGTGACCCACAAACGATCTGCTCAGCCTGTCCGCCAAGACGTTCTGGGAGCCTGGGAGATAGGAGGCCATTGGGTGGATGTCAGCCCCGATGCAGAGGTCCCACAGTCAGATTGCCTCCAAGCACAGGCGAGGGAAACGGGCCCCGCCCTGCTTATTTATGTACACCACCGCTGTCGTATTGTCCGACATAACGAGGATGGACTTGCCCCTCAGGTGGGGAAGGAAAACCGCACAAGCCAATCGGACTGCCCGGAGCGCCCTGACATTGATATGCAGGGAGGTTTCGTCCGCAGACCACATACCTTGCATGTGGAGGTCTCCTAGGTGAGCTCCCCAGCCCGTGCTGACGCATCCGTGACCAGTCGGATGGACAGTGCAGGTCTGGAGAATGGAACCCCTGCACAGACCTCCGCCTGGTGGGTCCACCATTCCAATGCAAGGAGAATGGGGGCGGGGACTGTCAGCACACTGTCCCAAGAGTGGACGACTGGGTTGTGGACTCGTGATAGCCACATCTGTAGCGGGCGCATGCGCAGTCTAGCGTGCCGCACTACATAAGTGCAGGCAGCCATGAGGCCCAGTAGATACATGCAAGTCCGGGCGGTGGTCACCAGAAACTTTTGGAGAGCCCTGATTGCCGTCTGTATCGTGAGAAACCGGGATCTGGGCAAAGAGGCTCTCTGTGCCAGGGAATCTCGGGTGGCGCCCACAAACTCTATTGTCTAGGTAGGAGTTAGGGTCGATTTGTCCAGCTTCAACAGAAGGCCTAAATCTTCAAAGAGATTGCGGGCTGTGGTGATGTGGGCTCCCACCTGAGTCTCTGACTCCCCCCTCAGGAGCCAATCCTCTAGGTAGGGGAACACTTGAACACACCGTTTTCTGAGCTTGGCAGCCACCACTGCCCATGCATTTGGTGAAGACCCAAGGGGCTGTAGAAATACCACAGGGGAGGGTCGTGTATTAGTAATGGTTCAGGCCCACGGTAAACCGTAGGAACCTCCGATGGCAGGAGGTAATTTATTGAAATGTGAAAGTAAGTGTCTTTTAAGTCGAGGGCAGCATACCAATCTCCAGGGGCTAAGGAAAGGATAATGGACGCCAGAGTCACCATTTTGAATTTTGTCTTGACGATGAAAGAGTTTAGAGCTCTGAGGTCCAGAATGGGACAAAGGCCCCCTTTCGCCTTTGGAACCAGAAAGTACCGGGAATAGAATCCTCTGTTCCGAAACTCGGGGGGGGGGGACTGCCAGGCCTGGAGGAAATGGGATAAACGGTCCCGGAAAAGTAGAGAGGAGACTGGTAAGATGCCCTCGAGGGTCCCGTCAAAACTCCTGATGGGGCCCCGGGGGCTTGTTGGGGGCCCCTGGTTATTATTAGAGGCTGAGCGCAGCTGGAGCCTGTCCTTCCTGCCATTGCCACTCCTGCTCCTACGCGGGTGAAGTCGGGGCGTGGGCCCTGGGGAGGCACTGTAGGAACATTCCTATTTGAGTAGGTACGCCTCTGGATAGGAGGAGTGTGCAGGCCCACGGACTTTAAGGTCGTGCTGGTATCCTTGAGGCCATGAAGGCTCTGGTCGGTCTGCTCCGAAAAGAGCAAGGGGCCCTTGAACGGGAGGTCCTGAATGGTGTTTTGGAGCTCCAGCAGCACCCCAGAATCCTGGAGCCATGAGCTACGGCGTAGAATCACCCCAGCGGCCATCACTCGAGCTGCAGCGTCCGCCACATCAAGAGCCGATTGGAGAGCCACTCTGGAGATTGCTCTCCCCTCTTCGTGAAGAGCCTTGTACTCAGAGCGGGAGTCCCTAGGAAGCAAGTCCGTAAACTTGTCCATGGATGCCCAGGTGTTGTATGTGTAACGGGACAAGAGGACCTGCTGGTTGGCAATGCGATATTGGATGCCCCCAGACGCATAGACCTTCTGTCCCAGCAGGTCAGACTTTTTGGCCTCCCTGTTCTTAGGGGTGGCAGCAGGCTGCCCTTGTCTCTCCCTTTGATGAACGGCTTGCACCACCAACGAGCCTGGGGGAGGGGTGAGAGAAGAGATGTTCGTTACACTCTTGGGGGACAAAATACCTCTTTTCTGCACGCTTGTCCGTTGGAGGAATGGAGGCAGGGGTTTGCCACAAGGCTTTGGAGATTTTGGCCAATGTTTTGGTGACCAATAGAGCCACTCTAGAGGGGGTGTCAGCATGCAGAGTGTCAACAGTAGGATCCGAGTTGTCGGAAACCTTCTCCACTTGAACCCCCAAACTTTGGGCCAGGTGGCAAAGAAGGTCCTGATGGGCTCTAGCATCCATGGAGGGCATGGACAGGGTGGAGTCAGCTAACGCTTTGTCCGGGGAAGAGGACGATGACCCCTTTTGGACCTCACCCACAGGAGCATCCTTGCGACCTGGATCATCCAAGGTGTCCACAGACGAAGAGGAGGGAGGTTGGCTCACCGGAGCCGTGCTCCCCCCTGGACCCAGGGATGACTGGCCTGGAGGTAGGGAACGTCCCGAGGTGGGGGACCTGACCAGAGGTGTCGCCGATGGAGGAACTCGTGGACCCGAGGAGACAGAAGCTGGTCTGGGTGGGTCCGCGCCCTGGCTCTGGTGGTAAGCCCAGGGAGTCCAGAAGGGCCATTACCCTGGAGGGTGAGGGGACCATGTTTGTACCATGGGCACTGGAACTGGCTGAGCCCGCTGCTGCTTGTACAGGAGCAGAGGACTACGGTGCCTGGAACGGTGCTGAGAGTGGGAGCGACACCGCAAGCAAGACATGGAGGCCCTCGAGGACCGGACGGATTCCGCCTCAGAGTCGGACGAGTACTCCGAGGCAGATCAGGGCAGTGCCAGCGCGGAAGGAGTTGTGGTGCGCTGGGACATGGACTCTGGGGGTGCCGGAGTCGGAGGGGAGGGAGAGGACTCGATTCGAACCCTCGCTGCCTCCAAGGCCTCCAGTGTGGATGGCTCTGGGAAGTCCTCCAGAGGGCTGATGTCCCCTCGCTGGGAGGCACGCCCGCCCAAACTAGAAGGCCCAGGCTCTGGGCTTATCAGCACCGCGTGCCCCACTGGAGGGAGCACGGAGCGTGCGTGCCTAGGCGGGGACCGACCCCTGTTAGTCCGCCTCTTCTTCTGAGGTGCCGGCGATTGACAGCGGTGCTGGGGTCCCTGCGGTGCTGGAGAGGCACGGAACTGTTGTGCTCCGAAGCTAGTGTGCTCCGGAAGGCCAGTGCCGAGGCTGATGCCAGTTGGAGCGCCGCTTCCATGAGGAGGATCTTAAGGCGCAACTCCCTCTCGCGTTTTGTCCAAGGCTTGAAGGCCTTGCAGATTTTACACGCCTCTGTAAGGTGTGCTTCTCCCAGACACTTTAAGCACGACGAGTGTGGGTCACCGCATGGCATAGGCCTATTACACTTTTTGCTGGGCTTAAAGACTTGCGGGCCGGGCATGCCCTGCCGCGGGCACACGGCGCGTCACGGAGGGGAGCAATCAACAGAAAACAACAAAAAGAGTCTTTAACTTAAATTGCAGACATTTAGCTGAAGATTAACTAAAGATTGAAGAAAAACAATGAAGACAACGATCACGCTGAAGAGCTGAGGGTTGCTCCAATGACCGTCACGGCGGTAAGAAGGAACTGAGTGGGTGAGGGGGCCAGCAGGGGTGTATATGGGCCGGTACACTGGCGCCACTCCAGGGGGTCCCTGCTGGCCCTACGGGTACTGCTGAGGGAAAAGCTTCTAATGGTGCGTGCACGCTGCACGCACACACCTATATTGGAATGCACATGAGCAATCACTCAAAGAAGAACAGTTTCACTAGACCCCAAATCGAATTGTTCTGCTGATAAATTGTTTGCACCCGATTCCCCAGCCCCTCTGCAAACCTGTCTGAGCATCTGAGACACCCAGGCCCCAGTGACTGGCAGTGAGTGACTGTCCCCAGGCACGCACTGTGACGGGTAGGCCGGGCGCAGGGCACCAGCTGGGACACTCCAGAGCGGCTGTGAAATGTGCCCTGGCCTGGAAAATCCCCCCAGCCCTGATCTCAGCCCACAGACCCGGCTGCCAGTGGAGACTCGGCTCCAGCCTGAACTCTCTGCCCAGAGCAACGTGTCCCCTAGGCACTGTGAGCGGCACAGACCCTCTGCCGCTGCCCCGGCATTTCCCAGCGCGGGCACTGACCACAGAGCCCCAGGAGGTGTCCCCAGCTAGTGACTGCCCCAGCCATGCCCCCTGCCCCCGCCCCCTGGGGCAGACACACTGGGGGCTCTCACACCAGGCTCTGCAGACATGGCAGGTTCGGCTACACAGCCGGGCAGCAGCTCCCAGAGCCAGGGGAGGGGCAGACTCTAGTTGTGGGGTTCATGCCCCAGCACTAAAGAGCCCTGCAGAGCTTGCGGCACTGTCACTGCCGATCTTACACGACCTTCTCTGCTGAGCCCCCCCAGGTATTGAGACCTGCGCCTGGCCTGCGCTGATACAGCCAAGCCCCTGCTGTGAGCTCCCCCTCCCCGGCTTGGAGACTCACTGCCCTGGGCAGAGCAGGCAGACCTCTTGGTTATGTCTGTACTGCGCTGTTTTGTGCAAGAAATATGCAAATGAGGTGAAGCATAGAATACCATCACGCCTCATTTGCATAATTAGCGAGCGGCTGCTTTTTGCGCAAGAGACTGCTGCGCAAAAAGGAGTGGTGTACACGGTGCCTTTTTGCACAAAAATCTCTTGTGCAAAAAAGGAGCCTAATTAATCATGCAAATGAGGCATGGCGATATTCCACGCTTTCCCTCATTTACATATTTCTTGCGCAACACAGTTCAGTATAGACATAGCCCTTGTGTTTAAACAGGAGACGGGGCCCAGAGCCAGACCCTGGGTTTGCCCTGGGCCCAGCCCCACTGGCTGGACACACCCAGCGTTTTCTCCCCAGGCTGCAGAGCTCCGAGGGGACCCTGCCAGGAAGCAGTTTCCTACCCCAGGCCTAGGGGGGATGAGCAGGGTTCAGGTGGGAAGCATCTCCTACCTTAGCTCTGGAGTCACAACCCGGCTCCATTACATCCCCCAGCCCCTCCCCGGGTTCCAGCTTTGCCAGCAGGGTGTGTGAGGCCCCCCAGCTCCCAGCCCCTGCCTGTGGGGTCCTTGCACAGGGGTGGGCCCGAGGGCCTGGTGTTATTGCTCCCCCAAGGGCCGGGCCATCTCCCAGGCCTGAGGCACTGGCACAGTGCCGGGGCGGGGTGGGGAGGCTGCAGGGAGTCAGTCTCTCCCGAGAGCGGGAGATGGCGTCACCGACACCAGAGCAAGGCCAGTTACCTGCGAATCCTTGGGCTCGCCTGAATCCTGGAACAAACAGAGAGAGAGAGGTGAGAATTCCCACTGCAGAGCCCCCCAGGAGCAGGGATATCCTGGCTCCTTCCACTGCCCCCGGCTATGCCGTGGCTCCCCACAGAGCAGGGTCCCACCACCTCCGACTCCCCTCGGCTGCTCTGTCCCACACTCCCCAGCTGGACTCCCCCCTGCGCCGATTCCTTCGCGCCCGCCCAGCCCAGGGGCTGCTCTGGGCAAGGGAACAGGCTTCCAGCAGCTGCCGTGCCCGGTCCTAGGGCAGCGCCCGGGATCCTCACCTCTCTCCGCAGACAGCGTCCCTGGAAGGGAAGAGAAAAACCCGTCACTGGCAGGGGCAGTGCCCAGGGCTCACAGCCCAGCTCTGCCCTGTGCTGCCAGAGGGGCCCTAGGGAGTAAGGCCCTGGAGCCAGCTTCTCTCAGGTGTTTCCACCCCCAGCCACGCAGCCCCTGGGATTTCACATGCACCCGCACAGGGGAGGTGTCCAACTCCTATGGGCACCAGTGGGAGTTAGGGGCCCAAGCTACTCTGGGGTGCTGAAACTCCCACCAGGCACCGGTGTGACTCACCGGGCACCTGCCCAGCTCTGAGCATCTGGTCCAAGGGGTTCAGACACCAGGCCCAGGCATGTCTGGTGTCAGCCAGGGAGGCTCTGTGAAAGTCCAGGGAGCTGGGGCTTGGGCCCTGAGTCTGTGACAACGTCTCCCACGGCAACCAGCTCCCAGCGTCCCCAGAAACCTCCCCCTGCCCTTCGGCCCACGCAGGCTGGCCTGGGGGACTCTCTGCTTGGCAGCAGGAGGGGGCGGCCACAGGGACCAGGACAGCGGGGGAGGCACCTTCACTCCCTGCCCCTGTTCTCCACCATCCACATCCTGCTGGGATCCTGCTGTTCTGCTCAGAGCAGCCCGCCCCCCCGGGCTAGAAACCCGCCAGCCCCCCCGGAGCAGACCCTGGGGTCTCAGGGACCCAACTGAGCCTTTCCACGCCCCTCCCCACATCCCCATACAGTGAGAGAGGAGCCCCCAGCAGCACCACCCCGTACCCAGGAATCCCGTCATGGCCCCCTGGAGACTCTTCTCTCCTGGGAAGTCCCGGATTCTCTGCTCCAGCTCCAGGCATTTGGGCGCCGGATGCGGTGACGTCGCTTCCTTGCCCCCGCAGAGACACGAGGGTGTTATTGGTCCCTCACCTTGTCCCCTGCCCTCCAAAGCCAGACAGGGGAGTGGGTGGGGGTTGGGCCACAGGCAGAGCTCACAGGGCCTGGGCCTTGGCTGCCCAGGGAGTTTTCCTGCCGGGCTCAGCCTGGGGGACTCTCTCCAGCCAGAGGGAGAACAGCCTGGGCAGCACCAGGCCCAGCTCCTGCACTTCCCGCCTGGCCCATGTGCCCCACTGGGACCTGGCTGGGTCGTTCCCAGGGCTGAGAGAGGGGCCCATTCTCCAGGCCCAGCCGCTCCTCAGCTTCTCCGCTCAGCCCCCAGGGGCCTGGTCACTCCCCATGGGGTGGGGGCTCCGGGATTAGGAAACTCCCCCCCCCAAGGCCAGGCCTGGGACACTCGGCTCTTTCTCCACAGGCCCCCCCCCCCCCATAGGCCATGCCAAAGCTGGGGCCAGCCCAGCCCCCAAGGAAGATTCCCCATCCCAGAGCTGTGGGGCAGTCCCCTCCCAGGGTGCCTCATATCCCCGCAGAGGCAGTGGCACCAGGGCGGTGAGTACGGAGAGGGCAGGGTTCAGAGGGTACGGCAGTCCCATGGTGGGGGCTGGGGGTGGATTCACAGCCCAGGCTCTGAGCCTGCTCCCAGCATGACAGCGAGTAAGGGGCAGATGGAGCCCGGACGTACCTGCTCACAGCACTTTTCATACCCTAGAGGGAAAGGAGACAGAGCAGAGAGTCAGTGACAATGGCCCGGCCCAGCCCCTGCCCTAGACAGACCATGCTGCTCTCCCAGCCCCAGGGGCTGCTCCCCCAGAACGGAGACCCACTGAAGGGCTGTGCTAGGGGGATCTGAGCCCTTTTTACATCAGCTGCTCTGCAGGGGGGGCAGGCCCAGCTTTTCACCAGTCTTCCCAATGGGCCAAACTCCTGCCTGTCTGCAGCCCTGAGGCCCCGGCCCTGCAGCCACCCCGGGCCCTGCTCTCTGCACTGAGGTACCCTGTGAGCCCCCAGTGACTCAGGGGCGTCCCCTCCCCGCACTGGGCTCCGGGTGCATCTGACCCCGTCTCACCTGCAGCAATTCCAGTGTCGGCTGTAGACACGTCTCCTCCAGCTCCGAGATCAGGGCGCTGAGCCGGGAAATCTCCTTGCCTAGGCAGGCGGCATGTTCCTCCCTCCTCCTCCCAATCTCCTCGTCCAGCTCTCCCAGCTGGGCCAGCAGGAGTCGCTCTTGCTCCACCAGGCACTGCCGCAGCTGCTCGCACTCTCAGCGCACCAGCTGCCGCTCCACGTCCGTCTGCCTCTGGGGGCGCAGAGCGGGTGGGGCAGGGACACGGGTGAGCGGGGCCGTGGGAAGTGGCAGGGCCTCGTCCGGGCTGTACGGAGCATTTCACTCCGTGTCTTTGCCAGGCCGGCTGGGTCTGTCCCAGGGCTTGTCCCAGGGCAAAAGTGTCACCAAAAATCACCCCAACCCCCGTCACTGCACCAACAGACTGAGGTGCAGCCCGGGCCTTGGCAAATGGTGCCCAAACCAGCCACTGGCATCCCTGGGGTGTCTGACACTCACACCCGGGGGTCAGCACAAATCTCCCCTCAGCCTGACCCTGCCACAGCTGGGCACACGCAGCAGTTTGACAGGCCTCGTTCCTGCCCCCCCGTGGTAGAGAGGCAGAGCCAGAGGCTGCTCCCAGACAGTCAGGGGTGAACCCACAGACACCAGTGGGAACTAATGCCAGGGACCCCCAGGAGCCTGACCCCCTCCCCCATGCAAAGCGGCTGGGCAGGGCCGGGCACCTACCAGGAACCTCTCGCTCTCCTTGGCCCAGTCGGATTCCAGGCCCCGGAGCGCGTCTCTCTCCTCCTGCAGACGCTGCAGGTGGCTCAGGATTTGATCCTGCAAACACAGACAGCAGCGCTGAGGGCTGGTTGGGGCCACTGGCTCGTGCCCAGCGAGAACAGCACCATGGAGCAGTGAGGCTGGGGGAGCAGGTCCCCTCTCTCCAGCCCACGGTAACTCCCCAGCAGCGCTGCTGGGCCTGATCCAGCTCCATGTGGCTGGGACCTGCTCTCAGGCAGGCCCCTGGCTCTACCCAGGACAGGTCAGACACACGCAGGGGGCTCTGTCACCGCAGAGAAACTGCCCTTGTAACTCCCCGCCCTGCAGAGCCTAGTCCCTACCTTGCACTCCTGGGCAGCCTCCTTGATGGGCACCACCGTATGGGTGCGGTGCTCCTGGGATCTGTCGCACACCACACAGATGGGGGCTTGATCCTCCTGGCAGAAGAGCTTCAGGGCTTCCCGGTGCTTCTCGCACCCTGGCTGCCCCTCGGGCGCTAGCCCCGCTGGGAGCTGCAGGCATTTCACCAGCTCCACCAGGTTGCCCAGCTGGTAGTTGGGCCGCAGGTGTCTCTTCAGAATGGTCTCTCTGCACTGGGGGCAGGAGAAGTTGGGCTCCGACTCCCCCCAGCACTGGCTGAGGCAGGCCCGGCAGAAGTTGTGACCACACTCAATGGTCACCAGGTCTGTGAAATACTCCAGGCAGATAGGGCACATCACTTCGTCCTGGAAGCTCCCAGCGAGGTCCCTAGCAGCCATGTCCCCTCCGCAACCCAGCCCTGCCGGTTGGTTTCGTTTCCCGATCAGAGGAAGCAGCGTAGCCTGTTCCAGCTGCTTTTTTTTTTTTCTAAGTAGGTTGCACAACTGGGAGCCAATCACACTTGCCAGACAGAAATGAAGAAAAAAAGCCCCACAGAAGTCAGAGCCCCAGACATGCCCCCAAACGAGCACCAAGCTACCTAAGAAAACTCCCAGGCAGTTACTGACACACAGAACCTTGCCTGTTTAAAAGTCTCAGGGGGAGCCGTGCTAGTCTGTAACTAAAAGAAACTTAAACAACGAGTTTTCATGGGCACCGCCCACTGCTCCATGTTTGTCGTCTGAGGCAGTGGGTTGTGCCAAG
This sequence comes from Pelochelys cantorii, assembly GCA_032595735.1. Taxonomy (NCBI): domain Eukaryota; kingdom Metazoa; phylum Chordata; order Testudines; family Trionychidae; genus Pelochelys; species Pelochelys cantorii. Next base: position 15,318,644 of record CM064345.1, read on the forward strand.
AAAGCTCATGACACTCTCCAGACTTTTTGCTGGTCTCTCAGATGCTACATGCTCAGGGGTTTCTTAAGGCACCCAGAAGCTGGCACTGATGCCATTTATAGGTGTAGGCAGGAGCTGAAGGACTATGTCCCTTACAGTGAACGGGAAGTGGGGACTTGGGAGGGACCCTTGTGGATAAATCCCCGTAATATTATACTTTGTATTAAGATCTTGTCCTTTTAGATATATCTTTGTTAAGTGTTTTTACAGAATCTCTGTAACATTTCTCCTATAACTTTGTATTAAGATATATAGATCTTGTAACAAAAAAATGTCTTTTGAGCTCTCCCCTTTCCTTGATTGTCCTGTTGAAATGAATGAGGTGTGAATGGAGAATGAAAGGGGAGCACCTCCAGCAGCAGTTGCAAGGGTGGAGAGGGTCTGGGAGCCAGATCCAAGACAATACCTGTAAAGTGAGCTCATTAAGAAGACTGGACATACAGACACCTTGGGAGTCAAGCAGCAAGTGCCTGCCCTTGGAAGAACTCTCTTTGAAGCAGCATTAGGAAAGGTGAGGTGATGACTAATTGGCTGCATGAGAGGGATAAATAGGAGGCATCTTGCAGAGGGACCCTGGGTTTTTGTCTTGTCAACATGGGAGCATCGATCCGGATTGGCAGAAGTCCAGCTCCACCCAACTCACCTGGCCAGTGCAGTTGGGGGAGCAACTTTTGGTAACAACAAGACAGAGTGTGCTTGTGTGAGTGCATGAGTGTGATGTATCATATGCATATGATAAGTATTGATTGATCTATGCATGTTCAATAAATGTGGCATGTTGCCTTATCCCCCCTGAAAAA